>JAWQFJ010019799.1:400000-406536 GCA_034096865.1 Theodoxus fluviatilis | reverse complement strand
ACTCAGATAAGTTTTTACCATGATACTATAGAAAAGGCTGGCTGGCTAAAAGAACTAGAATTGAACACAGAAGTTTTTATTATTATTCATGCACGTTGATTTACTGATCATTGTTCTATCACTTCAAGTGTTATTAAAGTCATTTTTGTATTTGACCTCTGCATTCATCTTCTCTGTTGTCTTGTCCAGTCTTGACAGCGAGAAAGGTGAATGAATATTGCATGCAGCAGTGCGTTTACCCCTAGACATCTTCTTCATTAAGAATAATCAGAGCACGGCATGTAATACTCTCTCTCTCTCTCTCTCTCTTTCTCGTTCTCTCTCTCTCTCTCTCTCTCTCTCTCTCTCTCTCTCTCTCACACACATACACACACACATGCACACACACACACATGCACACACACACGCGCGCGCGCGCGCACACACACACACATTATGCCCACACACGAACTAAAGGTTTGTCATGTGAACTGCACTTCTAGCCAGGCGCTCCCACAGCCATTCAATTTCTCACACCCTTGTCCTGGCAGACCTTGCCAGATAAATAAAACCCATACACCCCCCACCCCCCCCGTAGCTAATATCCCCTTCTTTCTTCAGTTCCACTATCCCTGCTAGTCTCGTCACCTCTTTCAATACCTGTATACCCGTTCATCCCCACCCCCACCCACCACCCCACTAACCCCCACCCACACCCTCACCCCGTTTCTTTGGGAGCCTTTCCCGACCCCTAAGCATTTAGAGTGCAGGACTCCACCCATTCAAAACGGACTCGCCAGGCGCAGTAGAAATGCAGATTTCAGGGTGTGCGTGAGTCACGCCGGGTAGGCTACTCGTCAGTCACACGGGGTGGTTCAGTTCACCTGCTCTTCAAACAGACTTGGACGGAATAATACTAGTCTCTTCCACTACCCGGGTGTTGTGATTTGTCTACGTTTTGTGATTGGATTCCTTAGTTTTACGCCGCCAGGTGAGTACTGAATTTCTGTAGTGAAGAAGTAAGGTGAAGTTCTCCAGCGCTGGTTGTGCCACCAGTCCGGTTCAACGAGATAAGCGCCCGGGAAGTTCTCGCAATGAATATTACTTTGTACCAGGGAGTGAGCAAACATTACTCATCTACAGTGCTTCCGATATCTATTGGCCATTTTGTCGACTGCGGTTACTGCTGAACAGTTTGGAGTACGTTTACTGTAAGTGTTCTTTGCTAGTGCGGACAGTAGGGGGCCAATAGCTAACAACATCTGTTGTATTGTTTGGGTGTGGATTACTTCAGGGTTCCGGCATTGCGAGCTGTAGTTTTAGCCTGTTTTTCATCACCATCTATGAATTTGTATTTACGTTTGTGGAGCAAGTTTTAAAATGTTGTTAGTAACGAATACTCCTTTTGGGGTTTGACAGTTCTATTTAATCGGTTCATTTTTATTCTCAGCGACTGACTAGTGGTGGTGGCAGAGGTATTATGTATGTAAGATAACGTGATTTAGCGCACATTTTGTCCAGACTATGATCGAACAATGCTCATAGAAATATCGTATGAACACACCGTTCCTGAGATTGTGATGTCAACACCACGAGCATTCAGGCGTTTCAGTTCGACTTGTTTATCTTTTTTAAAAATTGTCTATTTCTCTTATCGTCCTCCTTTGGATCACTGCATTCAAAATTTATAGGTGATTAGTGACAATCCCTTAACTGCTTATGTATGACCTGAGACTTTTTTTGAAGCATGCACATTCATACACGTACGTCATTTGCCACATAGGCCTCTGTTGATCCTTTGCCAATATCAGTTAGCCACAAAAGAGGCGGTATTCCCACACTACGGATAAGCTACCCAATGCAATCCAAAGCTATCCAATGCAATCCAAAGCTATCCAATGCAATCCAAAGCTATCCAATGCAATCCAAAGCTATCCAATGCAATCTAAAGCTAGCCAATGCAATCCAAGCTAGCCAAAGCAATCAAAAGGGCGTTTCCGCTGTTGTTTCAAAGTGATCGCTGTATTCATACATGGGACGGTATCAAAGTTGGGACGAAAAACAAGATGGTGTCTGGTTTTAGAAACGGGTTTGTTGCAGGATCTGAGTGATTGGATGTTGCGTATGATTGCAGCGATCAATTAAAAAGAGACCGGAAATGCCTTTTGGATTGCTTTGGATCGCTTTGAGTTACTTTTGATTGGTTTGGGTTGCTTTGGAGTGCTTTGCATTGCTTTGGGTTGCTTTGGATTGCTTTGGATTGCTTTGGTTTGCATTGGATTGCTTTGCATTGCTTTGGGTTGCTTTGGATTGCTTTGGATTGCTTTGGATTGCTTTGAGTTGCTTTGGATTGGTTTGGGTTGCTTTGGATTGGTTTGGGTTGCTTTGGATTGCTTTGGATTGCTTTGGATTGCTTTGGGTTGCTTTGGATTGCTTTGGAGTGCTTTGGATTGCTTTGAGTTACTTTGGATTGGTTTGGGTTGCTTTGGATTGCTTTGGATTGCTTTGAGTTACTTTGGATTGCTTTGGGTTGCTTTGGATTGCTTTGGATTGCTTTGAGTTACTTTGGATTGCTTTGAGTTGCTTTGGATTGGTTTGGGTTGCTTTGGATTGCTTTGGATTGCTTTGGACTGCTTTGGATTGGTTTGGGTTGCTTTGGAGTGCTTTGGATTGCTTTGAGTTACTTTGGATTGGTTTGGGTTGCTTTGGAGTGCTTTGGATTGCTTTGAGTTACTTTGGATTGGTTTGGATTGCTTTGGATTGCTTTGGAGTGCTTTGGAGTGCTTCAGATTGCTTTGGAGTGCTTTGGATTGCTTTGGGTTGCTTTGGATCGCTTTGGGTTGCTTTGGATTGCTTTGGATTGCTTTGGGTTGCTTTGGATAGCATTGGATTGCTTTGGGTTGCTTTGGATTGCTTTGAGTTGCTTTGGATTGGTTTGGGTTGCTTTGGATTGGTTTGGGTTGCTTTGGATTGCTTTGGGTTGCTTTGGATTGCTTTGGATTGCTTTGGAGTGCTTTCGATTGCTTTGAGTTAGTTTGGATTGGTTTGGGTTGCTTTGGATTGCTTTGGATTGCTTTGAGTTACTTTGGATTGCTTTGGATTGCTTTGGATTGCTTTGGGTTGTTTTGAATTGCTTTGGATTGGTTTGGGTTGCTTTGGATTGCTTTGGATTGCTTTGGTTTGCATTGGATTGCTTTGGATTGGTTTGGGTTGCTTTGGATTGCTTTGGATTGCTTTGGATTGTTGTGGATAGCTTTGGATTGCTTTGGATTGCTTTGGATTGCTTTGGGTTGCTTTGGATTGCTTTGGTTTGCATTGGATTGCTTTGGATTGCTTTGGGTTGCTTTGGATTGCTTTGGATTGCTTTGGATTGTTGTGGATAGCTTTGGATTGCTTTGGATTGCTTTGGATTGCTTTGGATTGCTTTGGATTGCTTTGGATTGCTTTGGATTGCTTTGGATTGCTTTGGATTGCTTTGGATTGCTTTGGATTGCTTTGGGTTGCTTTGGGTTGCTTTGGATTGCTTTGGATTGCTTTGGATTGCTTTAGATTGCATATTCACAGTCCTGCGGAACCTACTTTAGATACAAGAGTAAATATCAACTATGAGGAAAGATGCGAACTATGTCAATGGCAAAAGACCGCCAGTGTGTAATTGCGCAAGTGCATCGCACACATGGGCATTAAAGTCTTTCTGTAGCGCTCCGCTGATGTGAGTCTGTTGTGAGCATGAAGAAACAGACGGCAATGCCACATGGGACAATGGTGATAGATGTAGCACTGTGTTCAATGCATCGCACTAACAGCCTTACAAGACTATCCATCTAATGAATGCTAAAAACGTGGATTGTGATTGCGCACGGGCATCCACTAGTACCTCTGTTTTGGTCTCAGTTTGACCTTTGTCGTAAGAGATGCCCAGAAATCTTTTGTTTCTATACTGTCATCATTATGTCAATAGTCACGATGTACGTATATTTTTAATGAGTGACAAAAATGTCTAGCGCACACACACACACACACACACACACACACACACACACACACACACACACACACACAAACCCACACACACGAACACACACGCACAGACACACACACACACACACACACACACACTGAGCACACACAAACACACACACAGACAGGCAGGCAGACAGACACAGACACACACACACACACACACACACACACACACACGTGCGCGCGCGCGCATACACACACACACACACACACACAACACATGCACAGACACACACACACAAACACACACACAGACCTGCAGGCAGACAGACACACACACACAAACAACACACAAACACACACACAGACAGGCAGGCAGACAGACACACACACACAGTCACACACACACACACACACACACACACACACACACACACACACACGCACGTGCGCGCGCGCATACACACACACACACACACACACACACACACACACACACAGATTCAAGCAAGTTATCGTTGAGGCTTCCCTAACTTTTCCAGGAGGAGGGTCTCTCTGTCACTGTCCCAAATTCGTAAAATCATCTCCTCAGGCTACATGCACCTACACCGCATTTGGAGTATCAGGGATTGTCTGACTGAAAAGACTGCAGCAGCCCTGGTGGTGACTCTTGTGTTGTCCCATCTTGATTACTGCAACAGTCTGCTGACTGCTGCAACCAACGGTCAATTGCAGAGACTTCAGCGTCTTCAGAATTCTGCAGCTAGAGTAGTGAAGCGACTGCCGAGGTGGGCTCGCATAACCCCTGTTCTCAGTGACCTTCATTGGCTTCCAGTTCGCCAACGGGTGGAATTGAAGACCCTCTCCATCGTGTTTAAGTGTGAAACTGGTGAAGCCCCAACCTACCTCGGAGAACTCCTTAGACCTCACAACCCCACAAGGAATCTCCGTTCCTCAAAAAGAAGACTATTGATTGTCCCACAAACAAGGTTACGGAGCTTCGGTGACCGCTCCTTCAGCGTTGTTGGACCGAGACTCTGGAACCAACTTCCTGAGGGTCTGAGGGTTAGTCCATCCTTGGCCGCATTTAAAACTGGCCTCAAAACTTTTTTATTTCGTCTTGTCGCGCCATGAGCATGTTTATCGTGATAATGGCGCAGTAAAAATGAAAATACATACATACATACATACATACATACATACATACTGTTCTTGCCAATTCCATTAGTCCCCCCCCCCCCATTGGGGTGGGGGTAAGAACTGAGCCACCGACATCTCCCTACACCATTTGTAAGGGACGAATGACAAGGGAAATCGTGCCCAGCTTTTGTTCTGACCACCTCTGGTGCTTTTCGCTATCAATTGCCCTTCATAGCATACACAAGACTGATAGACCAAAATACTCCCTTCCTTCCTTCCTTCCTTCCTTCCTTCCTTCCTTCCTTTCTTTCTTTCTTTCTTTCTTTCTTTCTTCCTTCCTTCCTTCGTTTGTTCGTTCGTTCATTCTTTCGTTCATTATTTCGATAATTCACTCGTTCATTCTTTCAATCATTCACTCGTTTATTCGTTTGTCCGTTCGCTCGCTCGCACACTCATTCATTCATCTATCCATCACTTTTCCATTCTTCCATCCATTCGTTCTTCCTGTGTTCATTCATTCATTCTTTCAAGCATTCAGTCACTCATTCATTCCTCCGTTGTTTCGTTCGTTCGTTCATTCATTCGTTCTGTCATTCATTCATTCATTCATTCATTCATTCATTCATTCATTCATTCATTCATTCATTCATTCATTCATTCATTCATTATTCATTATTCATTCATTCATTCATTCATTTATTCATCTGTCCATCCAATCTTCCATTCTTCCATCCATTCGTTTTTCTTGTGTTCGTTCGTTCATTCTTTTAATCATTCACTCACTCATTCATTCCTTCGTTGTTTCGTTCGTTCGTTTATTAATTCATTCGGTCATTCATTCATTCATTCATTCATTCACTCATTCATTCCATTGATTTCTGGATACACAGGATGTTCTCCCCCGGCAAGAAAGGCGTGTTCGACACGACGTCACACGTGTCACACATCAGCAGACCCAGCACGTCACACGTGTCACACATCAGCAGACCCAGCAGTCGCGGCAGCACCGTCTTCTCTCTCACGGACGACCTCTCTCGCACCGAGCTCCGCCACACCCTGGACACGGTGTGTAGTGGGTAGTGGGTAGTGTGTAGTGTGGGTAGTGGGTAGTGTGTGTAGTGGGTAGTGTGTAGTGTGTGTTGTGTGTAGTGGGTAGTGTGTTGTGTAGTGCGTAGTGTGTAGCGTGTGTTGTGTGTAGTGGGTAGTGGGTAGTGTGTGTTGTGTAGTGGGTAGTGGGTAGTGTGTGTTGTGTAGTGTGTAGTGTGTAGTGGGTAGTGGGTAGTGTGTGTTGTGTAGTGGGTAGTGGGTAGTGTGTAGTGTGTGTAGTGGGTAGTGTGTGTTGTGTAGTGGGTAGTTTGTAGTGGGTGTAGTGGGTAGTGGGTAGTGTGTGCTGTGTAGTGTGTAGTGGGTAGTGTGTATTGGGTAGTGTGAAGTGGGTAATGCGTAGTGGGTAG
>JAWQFJ010019799.1:377500-395000 GCA_034096865.1 Theodoxus fluviatilis | reverse complement strand
CTCTCTCTCCCTCTCTCTCTCTCTCTCTCCATCTATCTGTCTGTCTGTCTATTTGTCTCTCTATCTAATATATGCTCAGCATTCTTACGTTTTGTTATGCCCTTTATGCTAGAAGGAGGAAAAAGACGATATAATTTTCTTCTTGTTGGTACAACATTGTTATGTCTGAGAAAGTACTATTTATCCAAACACTTGGATACTCCACATAGAAGCAAATGGCAGAGTGTGTATTGTACAGGAGTTGATCATGTGATTAGAGCAAACAGTCTATTTTTCTAAAAAGCTTTCAAACGTAGATTAGAAGCAGTGAATTCACCTGAACAAATTGACTTCTATTTAAATTATGAATACTAGATGCTATATACTGTAGGCACAGCGAGATATCCTAATATCCCACCTGGAAATGTTTCATTATTCAGTTATGTGCAAATGTAACTTTTCTTGAATTAGGCTGGAGGCCTCCTTAATTAACCAATTCGTAAGTTCGTTTGTTCGTTCGGGTTTTTTCTCTCTCCCTCTCTGTCTCCCTCTCTTTCATTTTGTAAAGACTGACGCAAAAAAATCCCTGACTTTCATGAAATAGCGTCCCCTGAGATGGCATAACATATTCAAGTACACTTTTTATAGTTTTGCTCTCTGCCAATGTGGTAACCAACCACGAAGGAAGTGACTTTTTCATTCAAAGAAATCTCTTTGTTTCCTTTACAAACTATTTGTAGGAAGTGTAGGAAGTGACTTGCCCTTTCTGAGTCGAAGGGGGAAATAAAGAGCTTCGCTTATCGACCGCAGAACGGAAAGTCTCACAAAAAAGGGAAATAGCTTCCATTTTCATGTCTGGCGAAGAGACAGTAAATAGTCGTTCTCCTGTGCTCGGACGCAATTACGATGAATCCACGCCCTTGGTCTGCCTCGTGGGTCATGTTCGCGGTAGTGCAGGCAAGGAACAGAAGTGGTAATTGGCAACAGGGGTTCGAGAGAGGCAATCTAGCAGGTTTTCAGCGTCACCAGGTATCGACTTGCACAGCTCAGGAAGAAGGGGACATTTGGAGGAAGTCTACAAAGTGCCCTAAAGAGAGTTCTAAGGATGGTCTCCAGTTTACTATGATGAGGTTTTATTGCTGCTCTTTCCATCTGAATTTTTACTTCATTGCTTTGCAGCGCACGCGCCTCCAACTGCAAACCCCGAGACACTATAGAAACCGGGCGCTGCGCAGGTAATCGGTGTACTCATTGAGTGGTTTGTTAAGATTTGTATAAATATAAAAAGGCATAACAAGATAAATCGACAAAGTAAATATGAAATTCAGGTGTCTAAGATTGTTTATGCCTGAACACATTTGACTGTGCATGATAAAACAAGAGTGAAATCAGGAAAATGATCAAATGAGATATTTTAACCACAATATTATTTATTCATTAATGCATATTTTTAAAAAGCAAAATTATGCAGGATTTTTTCAGTTTTAAACAGTACTGTAAACTTCAAGAAAGTTTTTACATAACTTAGTGTGCTGATGACTTTTCTCGACGTTTGATCATATACTGTGTTGCTGACTTTAGCCTTGCTTGTAATACACGGTCTCATATCTCGAATTAATACCAACCGATATTTGATAGTGAAATCAGACTTTGTTGCAGACAAGCAATGCAGACGATCACTCAATCAGACTCTGTTGCAGACAAGCAATGCAGACGATCAGCCAATCAGACGGGTCCTACTAGACTGCTTCGGCATGTATGCCTCGACTGAAAAGTCGCACCCGAGTTCCGATTAAGTCCCCACACACCCTGAAATTCCTGCCCCTTCACCACCCCCACCACCACCACCAACACCACCACCCTCCTTATCCACGCATACAAGCAAAATTCCATCCCTTCCACTCTCATCTCTACACGCATTCAATGCCCATACTCCTCTTTTTTACGTACACCCATCCCCCTAACAGTAAAACCCCTCTCCTCCTCCCTCCGGCCCCCCTTCCCAACTAACTTCTGATGCCTTATTACTTACTCTGATATTATCACGGTCCCTTGTGTCACATTTTCGCCAGACTCCTTCTCACATACACTGGTATTCTCGGTCGATACATCTCCATCTATCGCAGACTTCCCTACTTCTCTGTGATGAACGGATAGGAATTCCCCAATAATAGAATATCGTTTACAATGTACACGACTGAAATCAACGTCGTCGTTGTCGTCGACGTCATCATTGTCGACGTCGTCGTCGTCGTCGTCGTCATCATCATCATCATCATCATCATCATCATCATCATCATCATCATCATCATCATCATCATCATCATCATCAAAATCGTTGACGACATCGTCGTCGCTGTCATCTTTATCACCGATACCATGATCATCACCACTGTATCGCACCCATACATTTTGTCACCTCCTCCTCCTCCTCCTCCTCCTCCTCCTCCTCCTCCTCCTCCTCCTCCTCCTCCTCCTCCTCCTCCTTCTTCTTTTTCTTCTTCTTCTTCTTCTTCTTCTTCTTCTTCTTCTTCTTCTTCTTCTTCTTCTTCTTCTTCTTCTTCTTCTTCTTCTTCTTCTTCATTTCCTTCTCCTTCTTCATCTTCGTCTTCAATTTCGTCGTCGTCGTCGTCCTTTCATCCTATTCTAAGCACCCCCCATTGCAAACTCCTTTTCCTTCCTTACTTTCCTTGGCCACACAACATCCGTCTCCATCTTCGGTCTAGACGCACGCATCAAGACGGAGAGCTGCTTTGCAGACACTACAACATGTACTGTACACACAGAGAGGCAGGCAAACTTACAGAAAAAGAGTAGAAAATCGATACAGTACAATCACAGGCAACGGCCTGGGCAAAACAAGATGGCGTATAACCGTATAACGCGTGATGTGTGTTCGAGTAAGTATGAATGTCTAAAATTGCGGTTTTTTGTCTGGATCGAAGTACTGGCAAAAGGAGCACCCTGAACGTAAAATGGAAAAATACTTGGATAAACAGAAAAACGGACACACACACACATACACACACACATACATACATACACACACACACACACGCACACACACATGCACACACACACACACACACATATATATATATATATATATATATATATATATATATATATATATATATATATACATGCACAAACACACACATACATACATACACAAGCACATACATACACACGCACATACAGACACATAAATACACACTCACACACAAACGTACATACACACACAGAGACGTACACACACATACACGCATACACGCCCACACACAAACATACATACATACATAAATATATACACACATGTATACCCTGGTGACTTCTTGCTGTACATTTAATATGGGCTGGGATACCAGACGAAAACGTAATGCCAGCAGGGCGGTTGAGCAGTCCACACAAACCCCCAAGAACCGTTCATTGTCGATATGAAATAGTTATTACATGCCCAACACAAACAGTCACTGACCATGGAAAGAACGAGCTCACTTTTCTCAAATTCATTGACTCAGAGATGGCACAACGTGGTGATTAAGGTTTCTTTCGGTGTTCCTGCCCCTGAATTACTGAGAATTCCTAAAGTTCTCATAGCAGAGACATGTAATTGACAGTCGTTTTTCCATTAACAATCAAGGCCTCCGCCCCTTGTCCCCATGGAAATGCAGCCTTGAAGAAGGCTCCGAAAGGCGCCCAACCATTGTTCATCCCCCGACCATTACATGTGCCCTTGCTGCACCTGTGTTTGCTGTGTGTAGAAAACTGAGCTGGATGACAAGATATGGACTCACTTCCATGTTTGAACCACAGGTCACAGACCTTAAAACTAATATTTTCACAGAGCCCTTTGTTGCGACACATCTTCTCCAAGCCTCAAGCGAGTCATAGTGATTGTACCTTGCCATTTTTGTGGGACAGAGACGTGGCACCAGCCTTAAACACTTGTAAAATACGCCATGCCAGTGAAAATTTTACAAAGGTAGAGGTAAAAGGTTGTATTTTATACTGCAACTTTCCGCCCATTAATGGCTACCCAAACTGCTCCCCGTTACCCCCAGGTCATCGAGCTACTCTTATCATCATTCAAGTACCATACATGTCAACTCCATGAGGAGCAGACGCCCACGCTGCGGATGAACGAATGCATGAAGTAAGTTATTCTTCACAATTTTCCAGGTACCCGTTCTACTCCTGGGTGGAGAGAACCAATGTGAGTGAAACGGCTTGCCTGGGGACGCAACTCCAGCATGCACGCGGCTTTGAACGCCGGACCCACAAGCCGCAAATGACCGCAAGTCAAGCGCGCTGACCACTCGGCCACAGAGCATTATCACATGCGATCTTTCTTGCACTTTACCCTACTGCTCGTGAGATATCAAGCAGCTTGACAGCCGTGTAAATTTAATTTCTTTCTAGATTAAAATCTTGGGTCACAAGCCTTGAATGCATAGTCAGGCGTGGTCATTTCCCACAATCACGAGGTATGCTTACTGCAATTCGCTTCACACAGTGAGCTACTTGATGCTCTCGTATATGTAACCGGTTCTCCTAAACTGAGTCGAGTGGATGCTTTGTTCAGATCGAGAGATGGCTGAACTTTATCCAAGAGGTTCACTCCAGCGATTCTGAGATTTGATTCGGGAAGCTGAGCCATTCCTACGTATTATGTTTTGACGTCTTTAGATAGGTACTGCAATTTTAGTGTTGGGGAAAACTTCGTCTGATTGTAACACCCCAGCTCATTATCACATAGCTTCTGTCGTACTCGCAAACACATCGGTCAAGAATTATTTTGGTATGGCACATGCCATTGGCTCACATCTAAACGCCCAGATCATTTTCATCGGCCGTTGAGGGGTGTATTTGCTCTGCGCGAACTTTCATTGATGTAGCCTGATTTCAGATAAAATGTTGCTACGCAAAATGTAGCTCTCGAACTTTAAAAGCCGCTTTCTTGAGAGAATAAAATTGTGTACATACGTATTGATATTGTCATTACTCAGCAACCACTCCACATATAATGATTTTTTTCATTTAATTTTGATGGGCATCCTTTACGATGACACAAAACTCTGAAAATCACCAAAGGGATCCGAGCGACTTATTTTGGAAAAAGGGGTCACACATAAGGATACTGATTTCATCCCAGACTGAATAACGGGTCATGAACCTTAACTCCCTCGTGCCAACGGCAACCTTCTCACCGTTGTCTGCAAATTTCACTGCATTTGACTTTTCCCAGTCTCGGAGGTTACGCTGCTTGATAAGCCTATAAATTCCCTTCAGCAAAGAATCACAGATCACGAGCATCGCATGCATACGCGACGCCTTGTGCCGATGGTCGTTTTGTCGTCAGTGCCTGCCATCGATACCATGCTTAACCTTCTTCTATATCGGACACACGGAACTGCCGCTACGCAAATCCATTCCCTTCTAGACTCTGAATTGCAAGTCACTGCTCTGAAGGCATACATGATAATTTTTGCCAACGATCATCCTCTCACAATCAGATGCGATAACTTCCGCACTCTAGTCAATTTTTCCTTAGCCGGGAGACGAAGCCCGTCGTGGAGTGTGGTACAAAATGTTTCACATGACGGAATATTATAATGTGTTATTAATCCTCGCGGTCTGACTTCCTCTGCCGCCTGTCTGTAATTCCATTGCTACACAGGTTTGAACAAAGTGAAATACTAATGAGGAAGCTGTTGCTACTACGAGGAAATGAGAAAGAAAGTGGTAGCGATGGTGAGAAAGAGGAATATTAGGAGGCACGTTCTCATGTAGATCGGCATGGACAAACGGACACACTCTACGTCGAAGTATTCATTTAAGAGCCCATGGTTATGCCATCAACATTCCATTTCCAAGCGATTGATTTATCAGGAATTGTCATAAAAGGCTGCTTGTGCATGAGAATCAAAGGATGCATAAACGAACGATCGATGAAAAAATGACAGAATTACATAATAACGAAATGACCAGCGTCTAATAATGTATGATATGTGGGAGAACTGTATTTCTTTGAAATCGGTACGTGGACTCCTCACACGTCAGGACAACGTGTCGTCAAAAAGGTCTCAACTTGCACATTCGGACCTGGTGGAAAAGTAAAGACTAAAGGAAAGAAGACAGAGATAAAAAGGAATAGAACGAAAACAAATTCAATCGTATATCCAAAAGGCAACATCATGCAAAATAGTTCGATCGAATGCTGATGTTACCTACAGAGCAGTGTGCGATGTCAAAAAAATTGTTGTGTACGATAATTTATCCAGTTTTGCAAGAGACGTGTCAGTCAGTGCCTTCTCCTTGTACCATCTTGCTTGAAGGAGAGAAAGCTGTCAAATGAACAGGATTTAATTTTCAAAAATCTATACGACCTTTCTTTGGTACATTTCCCCGCAAGCCCATGTCCAGCATGTATCCTCTATATCCTCTGACACTGTACAATAATCAAAGACAAGTTTTCTTGGGAGGTGGGGGTGGGGGTGGGAGTGGGGGTGGGGGGAAGGAGAGGTATTTCAGGCCTTAGCAACAACAACACTCATCATAAGTGCTTTGGCACACATATCGATTTTGCGAAAATATGGAACCGGCAGCCAATGAAACGAAACGAGTAAAAAATCCCCCACTAATGGCAAAAGAGCCGGCTCTCGGGGGGAAAGGCCGCGAGAAAAAGCAATTCCTTTCCTCATCATCCTGCAAAGTAGAGATGTTCTGCGCGACTTACCAAGGTCGGAACGAAACTCTCGAGAAGACCCCGTAGACCCGACGGCCGGGGTTAATTAAGTCAGAAACTTTAGAAGAAGTCAAGTTACGACATTGCTCGGGGGCAGGTTCGATTAAGGCTGAGGCACAGAGAGAGAGAGATAGAGAGAGAGAGAGAGAGAGAGAGAGAGAGATGAAGGCATCGCAAATTACATTATTAGGAACCGAAAAGACCATTGTGTAACGATGTTATTCATGGTACATTAGAAGAAAACAACTTGACCTTCAGGTGACCTTCAAGGTCAAGGTCAAACAACTAAACCTACCAATGACATCATACACAAAGAAATGCTTTACACATTTTTCCTACCAAAATACATGTGACCTTGACCCAAGGTCAAGGTCATCCAAGGTCATGCAACACAAAGCTGTTAATTCAAGACATAGGAAGCACAATGGTGCTTATTGGCACTTTCTACCATGAGATATAGTCACTTTTAGTGGTTCACTACCCCATTTTGGTCACATTTCATAAGGGTCAAAGTGACCTTGACCTTGATGATATGTGACCAAATGTGTCTCATGATGAAAGTATAACATGTGCCCCAATTAATTATTAAGTTTGAAACAGTTATCTTCCATAGTTCAGGGTCAAGGTCACTTCAAAATATGTATATAATCCAACTTTGGAGAGCTCCTGTGACCTTGACCTTGAAGCAAGGTCAACCAAACTGGTATCAAAAGATAGGGCTTGCTTTGACCTATATACCACTTGTAGCTAAGGTCGCCATTCTCAATAACGTGGGAGAAAATTGGGAAAATGTGAAAAATGACTGTTTTTGAGACCACATTTATGGCTCCTGTGACCTTGACCTTGAAGCAAGGTCAAGTCACTATGTATGTGTTTTGAGGCCTTGTCATCATACACCATCATGCCACATTTGGTGTTGATAGACTTAATAGTCTCCGAGAAAAATCCAACGTTTAAGTTTTTTACGCCCGGACGGACGGACGGACGGACGGACGGACGGACGACACGGCTGAGTACATAGACTCACTTTTGCTTCGCATGTGAGTCAAAAATATGTGTCAGAGACTTCCCATTTGCTATGAATTTATATGTGGAAGGCAATGAATCAGAAAGACTGAATACTTGGAGAACGGGCGAAGGATCAATGGTATATTCTACTGACAGCTGCAGACCGGAATAAAATTCAGCAACAGTTCAAGAACCTAGGCATGATTATATTTATGAAAGTAAAAACTGATTTGAATACTCCGGGTCGACACAAAGCCAAGAGAGAGAAAAACCGTGATGCGTTAAATGTGGAAAGAAAACACAGGCCACTCCAACGCTAGCAGCCTTTGCATGCTGGGTCAGTTGAAAAGGTCACCACTTCTGTGTGTGAGTGTGTGTGTGTGCGTGCGTGCGTGCGTGCGCGTGCATGTGTGCGCGCGTGTGCATATGCGTGTATTTGTGTTTATGTGTGTGCGTAGTTGTGTGTGTTTGTGTGTGTGTAATTTTGTGGTCCGGCTTTTACGTTGACCTGAATAAAAAAGATATACTTTTATATTTATCAGTGCAGAGAACAGAAGTGAGAATGTTTCACTCTCGAACAAATATTACGAGTAATTTCCACGTAAACAGATGGAGGGAGCAAAGCCACCAAGGAAAAAAGCAAACTGGTTCAAAACAACTCACAAAGGATTTATAAATAGTTCAAACGTATGTGACATAAAATTGCGAAATTTTCAAACATTAATTGTTATTACTGTCGTGATAATGCATTGCAATGTTCTTTGAAATGCTGTTTTCAAAATACATTTAAACGTTATGGATATTCTTATAACGACGACCAGCACTTTAAACAATCCCGTCATGTACAAGTTCTTGTATATCTCTTCAGAGATCACATTGTCATTTCCATCACAAAGTAACTTGCCGTCAATCCACTTTGTTCAAACCAATTCGTAGTGCGAGTAATTTATCCGGATAGTACTTGGCGTTGAACCTTTCCCAGCGCGATGTACTTGTGTAGACAAGACCTGGAGTTAGGTTCCAGAATCGTGAGTGCAGACATCCTCTAGGTATCCATCGATGTGCCCACCTACTGCCACGTTAACGACCCTTTCTCTCCCGACACTGCTTTTCTCTGTACCTGAGCGTGCAGCCTCTGTCTTCGGGGAAGCAAATAAACGTCCTGGCGATGAAGGCAGCAGCATTATGGCACACTGCCACACGGACACACAGTCCCGGACGTTGCAGCCATCGCTGCTCATACCGTGTTCAGAGGCAGAGGACCAGGACGAATGAGAATGAAGGGGAGGGAGAGAAAGAGAAAGAGAGAGAGGCAGTCGGATTCTGCTGTCTTGTCGGCTTAATGCGTCTGTCTATTGGTTCAGCGTGCATTGAGGCGTACTTCCTTGTGGAGGAATCTAGGAGAGAAAAAAACACACACCAGTCTGGTGGTCATAGCAACGCCAACGTCAGACCTCGCCTC
The DNA here is from genome assembly GCA_034096865.1 of Theodoxus fluviatilis. Lineage (NCBI taxonomy): Eukaryota > Metazoa > Mollusca > Gastropoda > Cycloneritida > Neritidae > Theodoxus > Theodoxus fluviatilis. The sequence continues at coordinate 385,803 of JAWQFJ010019799.1, read as the reverse complement.
ATACGGCTGCAGGCCCAGAAACAGGCTGCCTTGTAGCAAAGTACGTGCACTTGCTCATTGAGTGCAAATGACTTAAGCATATATAAATCCTTTTAATAGGGTAAATCTCGAAATAATACTTCATCTGCTACACTTTTCTTAACTGCGCAAGATTTTTATTTTATTGTCTATTTATTTTCAGCCTGAAAGCCCATCAAATTTTCCTCTTCTCGGAGACAAAAACAGCATAAGAGAATTTCACAAAGAGAACGGCGGCAAAAACTATATTTCGGGGCCTTCAGAGCACCCTAGAATATTCTCTTTGCAATAATGGTTTCCATGATTTCTCAGAGATAAGTTGTTTGTGGGCAAGAGTTTCCGTGACGAGCATGACAGAAGAGGACAAACCATTCATATTCGCGACACAACACACGGAAAATCAATGCACCGTCAACGAGAACGAAAATAACCACTGGAGGTGGCCAACCTCCTTTTGGAGACAAAATGTGACAGCGCATGGGGAGACGAGGATAGAGTCGCTAGAACAGTTTTAAAGTAAACGCACAGCAAAGTCAACATAGTACTATGTAACGTATAGTTTTCTGTAGCTGTGCACAAGTGAATGAAAGAAAGAAAGAAAGAATGAATGAATGAATGAATGAATGAATGAATGAATGAATGAATGAATGAATGAATGGAGCTTAAGAGCTTATCAGCATGTATAGGCCGTGTAAGGCCACTGATCGCAAAATCCACCGGAGCTGTTTGGAGCAAATCAAGGGCAAGTGAAGCCTCTTGCGAATCACTTAGAGAGACGTGATGGGTCTTTGCGCATAACCTACCCACTAGGGGATGCTGTACTCAAACTTAAAAACAAAATTTTGTAATAAAAGCACGCTGGCGATTTTATTTTCCTTCAGACTTTGTTTTAAACACCGAATAATTTAGTTATTGAAAAACTTTTTTTTTGTCATGCTTAACACTTTAATCTGGTTTGCTCATGCACGGCCACACATACTGACACTGCAGTAAATGCCAAACTTCCCTGAGTCTTGAAGTCCTCATTCACCCTCAAGGCGGCCCAAAACGTCCTTGACCTACGAGTATTTTAGGCGGTAGGGATATCACCTAGACCTGTCTCTATCAAACTAATGTCTGGGTAGACTTCACTGAGTGTATGGTCACTCAAATATGAGACCATACTGAATAAAAACAGTCAAACTAAAGTGGATCAGTAGTGCTTCCGGCGATGCAATTGGAATTTCGTTTCCAGGAAGTAATTCAAAAACAAAAGACACTCGAAGTGGAACCAAACGAAACAGTGTAAAATGTAACCATTTATTCTTTCAACGGCCTACAGAGACGGTGATGTCTTCAAGTACACGATCGTTGATACACATATATGCAGTGAAATTTAGCAACTCAGAAGCGGGACGGAACAGTAGAATACACTGTCAGCACGCCTAGGTTACATCAACGGCAGTTTGCTATCAAGAGTGAGGAAAGACGAAATGTCGTCTGTCTGCGGAACTGTGTACGATGAGGTGAAAGGATCCGATGGGTGCGCCATGAATGGAGGGCAAAGTCACTCAGCACTTGGGATGGAAATGAACCGAGGGACACCCACCAGGACTACAGGATGCTAGTTGGTGGGGATAACTCCCAGGGATAGAGTAAAGCCTGTTCAATTACAGACCTAGTGAATTACGTCTATCCCCTACGGACTTATCCTGCCGCCACCTCCAGTCCTCAGATTGACTTTTGCCCGTTGCTTACCCCCAGGGTCTGGGCACGTGTACCTCCGTTGATTTCCACTCCAACGTGCAAATTGACTTTGCTTGCCTCCCATTTTACTCCAGTGGCCTCTTAGAGTCGATCTTCCTGCCCAGTCTGAGAGTTCGGTGGTCCGTAAGAAACTCTGGATTACGCGGCACGGCATGTCCTGGAGGACTGGCCTGCTTTGTTGCAGCGACGGTGGATCACGCAGGTGCCCCTGTTCATCCCCCCTCCTTTTGAATCCCAGCAAACAAAGTCTATCCCCCTGATCTCAGCTGTTCCGACCTGCCCAGTCTCCTTGACTTTTCATGCGTTAGGTAAGATGGCACACACACACACACACACACACACACACACACACACACACACACACACACACACACAGGGAGAGAGAGAGAGAGAGAGAGAGAGAGAGAGAGAGAGAGAGAGAGAGAGAGAGAGAGAAGAAAGAACTTTGTTAGTTTTTGTGGCACCAGGTTTTACGACCCTATGGAAGAACTAAAGACAAAAATTCCAAGGAGGGATGAAAAAATCACTGGCATCAAACGCAACTAATAAGTGTCATGACCGTTAGGCCAGACACGACCATAAGGCCAAACATGACAGTAAGGCCAGACATGACCACAAGACCAGACACGACCATAAGGCCAGACATGACCACAAGGCCAGATATGACCGTACAGCCAGACACGACCATAAGACCAGACACGACCATAAGGCCAGACATGACCACAAGGCCAGATATGACCGTACGGCCAGACCTTATAAACGGGAATCCAACCATGTCTTCAACCCCCCCCCCCCCCCCAAAAGCGTGCACATGTCAGCTTTTAACCCAACACGAAAGGTCTACAGCAAAGCAGTTTGCTTCATTAAAGGTGTGAACTTGGTGAAAAAGAGTCATCTTTGCCCTTCACCCCACGACATAACAGCTAATTCATTTTATAAAGAGCGCTGCAAGCAGCCTTCAGCTTCCAGAACAAGAGCGTGGGATATGCTGGCATTTTGGGTTCTACTCACACGTTGATTGAAGCATTGAGGCAAACCAGCAGCCGTTTTGCAACAGCGATCCTCCAACACCACAACATGACAGCAAACTGCGACAAACACCCACTGTATGCTTGCAGACTCGACATAGATGTAGTACAATGTGCTTTCTGACTTCATTGTGGGGGATTCAATACCAGCAAGCCCTAAGAGTATTAGGTAATAACACAGACTACATGGGGTACATGTTGATGCGAACAATACCATGCATACATGGGGCAAAGCAAAAAGACAAAAATGTTTACAGGAAATTCCCATCGCTTCAAACGTGTTTATATTATATACACGAAGTTTTGTAAATATAGGTTTTTAGGATTTAGATGCCCCAATCACGGAAAGAGAGGTAGAATGGGCCATTATGAAGCTGAAATGGGAGAAGGCTACGGGAGTCGACAAAATCTCAAGCGACCTGCTCAAGTTTGCCGACGGTCAGGTCTTGCCTTTTCTCGCCGTTTTTTTGGGTCACCTGTATGAAAGGAAATACTCTCCTCCGTAATGGAGTCGCTCAGTCATCATTGCATTGTTCAAAACCGTGGACAATCATGACCTTTCCAATCATCGTAGCATCTCCATGCTCAGCGTAATGAGCAAACTGTTCCTATCATCGTGGCATCTCCATGCTCAGCGTAATGAGCAAACTGTTCCTATCATCGTGGCATCTCCATGCTCAGCGTAATGAGCAAACTGTTCCTATCAAGTCTGACGGAACGTTTAAAGACTTGGGCATAGGAATGAAACAAGATATGCTGTGAGCATGTAAACTTTCGACCTGGGCATTCCACGAACGACCACATCTTTCCCCTACACTTAATAATAGTTTTGAATGTCTACGGCGGAGGCAGGGGAAAGCTATACGCAGCTTTTACAGACTATGAAAAGGCTTTCGACTCAAAGTCAGTGGACCGAACCTACCTTCCAAAGTAGTATCGCGGAGCGGAGTGTCTACGAAGTTCATCAACATGCTGAAAGCTGTATATTCTCAGGTGTGTTACGAATCGAATGTGCGGAATGGTGTGTGCACGTGGCTAGGTTTTGACGATGGTTATTTTTAGCATGAGTGATGACGTAGTGACTGAGGAGTGTTCACCTGTGAGCGAATGATCTGATTGATTGTATATTTGCCGAGTGGAAGCTGTGTACGACACTCGAGCGAATGAACCCCAAGGCGACGGGTGAGTGCTGATTTTATCTGTATCCTTCTATCTTGTAAATACCGCGGTTGTATGATGATTGCTAGGGAAGGAATGGATGAGTGAGTTGGTGTGTTTTTTCCAGGGTTCTTTGGTGGTACGAGTCCCAGAGACACTGGCTGAGGCTCGGAGCTTTGCTGGCGGGGGCCCGGAGCGAAGACTGTTGGGCGGGGGCCCTGTGAGCGCTGGCAGCGAGATAGTCGGCGGGGGCCGCTGGAGTGTCTGAGGCTGTGTGTCGGCGGGGGCCGCACGTCAGCGCCCGTGAGCCCTGGTGTGGGACGGGGCAGTGGGGTTGTGTTTTTTGTGTGAATACACGCCTTTGTAACTATGTGATGGTGTTTGTGTTTTCCTTGCTTATTTTTCAATTGTGCGGGCTAGGCTAACCTGAGGCCCAGTTAGCCAGTCCGTAACAAGGTGCAGGCATGTGTTAGATGGAACTGTGCGCATTTGGATCTTTTGAATAGTCTAATTGGAGTAAGGCAGTCGCCGATATCGTTTTCTCTATGCATTTCCTACGCAGCAGCTTTTGTACGAGAATAGAAACGGAATGGAATGCAACTCCAATCAGTCAGTGGGGAAATTTCATTCTTTTATATGTGGACGATATGGTGCTTTTGTCCACAACACCAATCGGCCTACAAAACCAATTAGACAATTTGGAGGCAATTCCTAATGTACTGGGTTTGACTGTCAATACTAGAAAACCTACGTCCTTCCGACCTGGTGAAAGGAGAAAGGTGGTTTTTATGAGATGCCCAATTGGAAATTGTTAACAGTTACAATTACCTCGGACTTGTGTTTTTAAAATCGGTAGCCCTTAAGCATCAGCAGAGATTAAATGGGCTCGAGCAATTATGGAACCCTGCCTATCTATGATACGGGAAGAATCTGGGTTTATCAAAATATAGAGACAATATTATACTGGCTGCAACCATGTGTCGGAAATAAGTCCATGCGTGTAATTATGCCTGTGTGTGAATGGTACTTGGTTTACATCTACGATGCACCTACCCCTCTGTATGACTGCATTATCTATGCTTTAACGTCTGCGACGTGCCAAAGCGACAAACAATAAGTATTTACAGGAACTTCCCTTCCCGTCGCTCTTATCTACAATGTACACCAGTTCCTGACAGCCCACCCCCCAGTGCTCTCCCCTCTTGCTTGAGTACACGGTCAACCCCTCAGCCTCTACTCGCTTGTTGAAACCATGTCTTTAGACAGGCGGAGATAGGCGAGCATGTTTTGAGGTTGGACGATGTGCGAGGCGCAGTGCCGTGGTTCTATCCCCGGGACGGTAATAATATGAGTTTATCAAAATACAGCATAGAGACAATATTATACTGGCTGCAACCCTGTGTCGTAAATATGCCCATGCGTGTAATTCTGTCTGTGTGTGAATGATACTTGGTTTACATAGATCTACGATGCACATACCCCTCTGTATGACTGCATTACCTATGCTTCAACGTCTGCGACGTGCCAAAGCAACAAACAATAAGTACTTACAGGAACTTCCCTTCCCGTCGCTCTTATCTGTCAAGAATGGGTTTTTATTATGTCTGGTTAAATGGCGGATGCACGAAAGAGAGATGTTTTCAAAAGCATTCCAGCAGAGGTGGCGAGACTCTTTCGGGCAAGAATGACACGAAACGATTTGTACAAGCAGAGCTTTGCATTTTATTGAAAATTTAAAGATTGCCTGGAATGTGAAAGTTATTTTAATGAGGTAATTATTAAGAAATTCAAAGATTCATGTATACAATTTAGGCTGGGGATAAATGCTCTGCCCATTTTATGTTGGCAGTTTAGAGAACGAAGAACATTTTACAGATACATATACTTTATTCGCCTTTTCAGGAATTTGTCTCGTCCAGTACATACATGTATAAGACACAAATGTTATGACAAAAATATGTACATACATAAAGTTGTAAAAAATATTAAGACTTTTTTAGTTCATTGCTCAAAGTCTGACACACTGTGGTCAAATACGTAGCTGAGTACATCGTCCCAGAGCGATCCAGTTTTAATGATTTGATAGGTGGGCAAGGACTACGAAAGACCAGAGATATCGCAATGTACATACATGATGCTCTACAACTGCGCAATCTGTGTACAGGGGAGGACGCAGGAAGTGCAGACGCCTTCCAAGGCAATCACCCTAACTTGTGCCAATTCTTGGTTATGTACACAGTCGACATTTCAAGGGAAGAGATCTGCTTTTCTTCGGGGCGGGATATGTGAATTTCAAGTGTACATTTGTCCATCACTAATTTAGAACAATTAATGAAAGTAGTGCATCGATTGCATTATGTAAGAGTTTACTTGACGTCTCTCTGATTTTAAGTGTACACATGTCCATTATAGACTTATAACATTTAAATGAGATATCACTTGTAATGGGGGATAGATTACAGTACACCACAATGTCTCCTCTTTACCTCCCCCTACCCCATCCTCCCTCTCATTCTCCCTCCTTCCTTCAGAAACACACACACACACACACACACACACACACACACACACACACACACACACACACACACACACACACACACACACACAAAGAGATAGACAGAGAGACACAAAGAGAAGAGAGAATATTACACACGCGCACATATTTCCATTAGTATATTTTCAGATAAGACAAACATATGTAATTAGTCTTATGTTTATCGATAGCACAACATTCCATGCATTCATTCGCGTTGTTTAAAACGCGCATCTTGCACAGTACGAAGTCTTAACTATGCTTGTACATTGTTTAATTTTCAGGATGGGTCGGCCTATATCTGTCTCTCTCTCTGTCTGTCTCTGTCTCTCCCTCTCTCTCTCTTTCTCTCTCTCTCTCTCTGACAAAGATCATTGTTATCTGCCTTCTCTCTCTCTCTATCTGTCTGTCTCTCTCTCTGTCTCTCTCTCTGTATTTCTCTCTGTCTCTCTCTCTCTGTATTTCTCTCTATCTCTCTCTCTCTGTCTCTCTCTCTCTCTCTGGGAATTGCATTTATAGAATCTTTTTAATCAATATTTGGTTCCCGTGACAAATCTCCCTGCTGCTGATGAAATTGCTGTTGACGCTCATGATGATGAATTAAATGCCACAATCACTATTCAAGAAGTAGATCATGCTGTGACTAAACTTAGTCATGGCAGAGCACCAGGTCTTGACGAGATCCCAAAATGAACTCATCAAGCTAGGTCTAAATCAGCTGCTTACGTTCCTCACTAAACTATTTAATGTAATTTATAATACACGAGTGTTCCCATAAGAATGGAGCCGATCGGTCATTGCAACGATATACAAAGGTGGCAATTTATTACATCCTCAGAACTACAGAGGTATTTTACTGCTAAGTGTCATCAGCAAATTATTTTCATCCGTACTGACGAATCGTCTCCAAAACTGGGTAGAATATAACGGCAAAATATGTGTAGAACAAGCCGGTTTTCGTAAAGACCATTCAATTGTCGATCATATTTTCACCTTGCATGCCATGATAACTAAACATGTTTATGGCGGTGGAAGAGGGAAGCTTGTTGTCGCATTTATTGATTATTTGAAAGCTTTTGATTCTGTTAATCGCCAGTGCCTCTGGAGTGTACTAGCAAAATTAGGGATATCCACAAAACTTGTCCAAATGTTGAAATCAATGTATGACAAGGTGCAGGCTTGTGTATGATGGAATGGTAGCAGATCAGCCTTTCTTGACTGCCCCGCGGGAACAAAGAAGGGTGCCTTGGAGAGCCCGATATTATTCTCCCTACTCATCACTTCCGTCGTAGAATTCGTCCGAGAAAATGGTAAACATGAGGTACAGATGCAAAAAGGTCAGAAATATATTTTTTCCTTATTTACGCTGACGATGTTGTATTGATATCCACCTCTCCTGTGGGTTTGCAAACCCAGATTGATAACCTTGCCTATGCGTCCAAAGTGTTGGTCTAAGAATCAGTACAGAAAAAACAAAGGTCATGGTTTTTCGCCGAGGAAGTTTCCTGGCCCGGGGAGAAAATGGTTTCTCGACCAAACTCAGCTTGAAGTGGTCAATTCCTACAGGTACCTAGGTTTCACCTTTACCACGAAGCTATCAGAAAATGTAGCTCTTGACAGTGTGGCCGTAAAAGCAAAGCAGAAAATCGTATCTCTATTTAAGATGATGTGGACATTACACACTCGTGAGGCTGCCTTGTTTTTCAATTTATTTGACGCGCAGATGTAACCATCTCTCCTATACGCATGAGAACTTTGGGGTTTCAGAAAGCAGTTAAATGTTGACAGAGCACACCTTTTGAATGTAAACGATTCTT
>JAWQFJ010019799.1:350000-365000 GCA_034096865.1 Theodoxus fluviatilis | reverse complement strand
AAATAGATTAGTTTCTTTCGGATCTCATGCGGGCCGACTGTACGTGTACCTCTTTTTCCCTAGAGGACTGGCATGACTGTACATACAGAGTGCACGAGCTGGTGGAGACGTAACACACTTGCACCCCGACCTTTGGACTCGATTACAGGTGACCATGCGTGAGTAAGCTATGGCCGGGGACGCGTTGTCGTCACTTCCGGAGTTATTTGTAGAAGCCACGGGCTTTCAGCCATGTTGGTAGGAGGCGAGAGCTGTCTGCTAAAGGCCTCCGCACACGAGGCAACCAAAGTCTCTTACCACGTTGCTTGCGGCCGGGTGCTTGCCATGTAGCAGGCAATGCTGGAGACTGCAGTTCGCACGCGCTTCCACTGTGATTTTTCACCTCTCGCCACGTTGCGAACACGTCGACCCGCGGACACATGGTTCTGCGTGTGTTTTGTTTGCTTTGTATGTAAGGTTTTAGCACTAGCTGTAGGTGTAAGAATGGTCAGTTATTAATATAATTGGTGAATTCAGTTGTCATGAAACGTTGTTTTGTGCTTTAATGCCATTTTCTTACACGTTATAGTACGCCGAATGCGGGCAAGTTGATCATGCACTCATCGACTCTATGATCGTGAATTTTCTGTCCTCGACTGACCAGGGAAACGAAATAGTCAGTTCAAGCCAGAACTAAACAGTTATCTGCGTCCACTCATTCGAGCATTACATGAAACGTATCACACTAGCTCGATCGTCTGCTGGCGAAGAGGCTTAGGTTCGATCGTGTTCATCTGCTAGGTATGTACGATGTGGTGTGTTTACTTCTCTTCTGTGGGTTTTGTGAATTTTCTGTCCTCACCTGACCAGGGAAGCCAGAACTAAACAGTTATCTGCTGCCACTCATTCGAGCTTTACACGAAACATTATATCACACTAGCTCGATCGTCTGCTGGCGTAGTGGCTACGGTTCAATCGTGTTCGTCTGCTAGGTATGTACTGTGTGGTTTGTTTACTTCTCTTCTGTGGGTTTTGTGCAGAAAGTATACGTGACAATAGTCTATTATGACTATTTTCGATTAGTTTTTTTTATCTAATTAAACTTTTTGCATGATTTAATGCCATCCTTTTGCCACGATCTAGTGATAATCACTCCTCAACACAGACCCGAAACATACCCCAACATATAGCACCGGAAGTTTTGTAACCTACCATCATGGCGCAGCTGCTAATTACCATATGACCCCTAGTGAACTCTTCCCCGGCCATTGTTTCTAGGCCTTGACACACCAGAACGGGCATCCGTTCTGTTTGCAGAAGGCAGAGCATCTGAAGACTTCAACATTAGCCCTCAATACGCTTTTTTCCACGGTCTTTTACTGAGGTACGTTTCTTCAAATACTAGAGACTCAAACAGACTTTATGGTGCGGGTTAGTTGGCGTTCCAAGAAGGAGGTTAACGCCAAAATGTGTGCGTGTAATGCGGCAAAACAAATCCTTTGGCTTCGTCACTACCATCCTTGAGCTGAGCGAAGCGCAGATTTGTTTGTCCAGCTCTTTCATGCACTACCAATAAGCGGGGGACTACATGCATTAATAGATGCATAGACAGAGAGAAAGGAAGGGATATTGTCTAGCCTTGAATTTAAAAAAAAAGAAGAAAGGTAAAAGAGAATTCGTGCATGACTAGATCAATTATAGACTGGATGAAGATATAAATGAATGCATTAAGTGAATGCATGAATCATAACGACGTATGAATGAATGTTAGACGACATGTACGTATAGATGAATAGACATGGAGAGGAAGAAGAGTGTCTGACAAACACGGGCACCGTTGACAGGACAAAGTAAGTTAAATCGGTGGGAAAGAGCGCAATAATGCACTATCAACAACAGCTTTGACGGATGAATAGATGACCGGGCTGGTAGGTGAATGGTGTAGGTGTATGTGTATGTGCGCGTGCGCGTGTGTGTGTGTGCGTGCGTGTGTGTGTGCGTGTGTGTGTTTGTGCGTGCATGTGTACGTGCGTGCGTGCATGTGTGTGCATGCGTGTGTGTGTGTGCATGCGTGTGTGTGTGCATGTGTGTGTGTGTCTGTGTCTGTGTGCGTATAAATACGACAGAGAAATTCGCGGTCAATAGGATGAGAAGTTGGTGTGTCAAAGGGTTGATGCAATCCGCAATGAACTGACGACACGAAACAAACCGATTGGTGGAGAACTGACAGGTCGGCAAATAGATTCATGAAAATCAGAGTCCCAGACGATACACACACAACCAGTTGCAAATAGTGGAGAACGGAAATGATCATCAATCAACATGTTTGTCTGCCCTGTAACGACCCAAAGTATGAACCGTCCAAAAGTATGAACCGGAAATCGTCGCAGAGTTATCTGCCCGGTACTCTTAATAATTCGACTCTAAAAAGAGACGGCACCCGCCACTCCGCCTGACTGACTTGGCACACCCGGGGAGTTATGCTAAGATCCGGCCGCGTAAATATATCTGCGTTTTGTGACAAACGTCTTGCTCGGCGGTACTGTACTCCATGCACCTTAACGGTGCGCGTGATTCGGGTGTAATCTTAAGCTAAACGACGTTCCGAATGTTTCCGACTTCGATCATTTCAGCAGCGCCGAGCAAGACGTTTGTCACAAAACGCAGATATATTAACGCGGCCGGATCTTAGCATAACTCCCCGGGCGTGCCAAGTCAGTCAACAGTCGCGTTTTATAAAACCAGACTACAAATAGACTACAGGGAGGTGACTCCCATATTATTTCCGGCAGGGGAGACAGCTTTTCACGGGGAAAAACTTTTTTGAACGCTACATTATGTGTTAAACGACACAAATGCACCAAAACCACAAAAACTCGTAAAGCAACTAATCCGTCGTTTGTCGGGATATATTCCATGCGAAGAACAGGTGCAGAAGCGGTAAATCGCATAAAGAGAGAGCCGGGCAGATAACTCTGCGACGATTTCCGGTTCATACTTTTGGACGGTTCATACTTTGGGTCGTTACATGCCCTGCTTCCAACCACTTCCGACCGGCAACGAGCATGGAGTGTGCATCCGGGTCAGCGGCGTAATGGGACAAGAAGTCGGAAGAGGGGGACAGCCCATGTGGGTGTGGGGAGACATGTGCTAGGGACGGGTTGGGGGGCCGATACATTATGAATGGAGAGTGCTAGCGAAGATGCGTTTGTGGAAATTGTCTGCAGCAGAAGATTCGATTCATGCCCTAAAGGATCGAATAGGTGATCATGGAGTCATCGCTCACACATAACACTGACCAGGCAAGCAAAGCGACTGTTTTGTGAGAATGTTCCTGTTAATGAACCTTTTCAAATAAAAGCAGCCCAGCATTTCCTATTTGACCACCCACTATAAGCGTGCCAGAAACATGTCATCGGTGCAGTCAGCAAATAGATTTCCTTTTCCTTAACAACCGCTGCTGTTGTGTATTTATTTAAGTCTGCACTCATGTATAGTCCTGACGTTGCACTGTGCGTGCCTCACATCATACAACTCACAGTTGTGCAGTAGTACACGTGCATGCCAAAACACACACATCTGGAAACTGTCCACGAGCTTGTGGCTGGGAAAGTGAAACAAAGAATTGGTGTTGAAAGAAGGACGAGTGGGGTGCAAACAGGAAGTTATCATTTCAGGCAAAAAGTTTATATTTTCCAATTTGATCTTTCACAGTTTCGGCCAGAACAAGTACAGAAAAGTTAAGAGATTTTTCAACCTCAGCTGCTCAGAAATGTTTCAGTATCGCTGGCTGACGAGGCCAAGCAGTTATACGAGAGAACATTCTACGCAGCCGCTGGAACTTCAAGCCCTTCGGGACATACGCTCCTTGACATAGCTCGTCCATCTTTTCCTGGGGAAAATTGTTCCATCTCTCACGACGTTTGAGGACGATGGGCGCGGAGGGAGTGAAAATACCGGATTCACATTTTTCTTTGTTGAGTGCTGGGTGTTACGTTGCTACAGTTCGTTGAAAATGGACATGAACTGGACATCAGCAACAGTTCACGATGAAAATACGCCATGGACCGACCACTTCCGAGACGAAGTCTGATTATATCTTCTGTCGTATTGTTAGGCGTCGACTGTATGAAGAGAGAATCGATAATAATGTATAGAGAAGTAGAACAGTGGTGGCAGGTTGATCGCGTATTGTCGAAAAGCAGTGAGAGGTCCATGCTTTCCAAATCTGCAAGTTGCCTTGATGATGGTAAATGCCATATAAATTTCACAATCATTTCATCCATATCCCCCTTCCCCATCAAATCCCCAGTCTTGAGCTATTTTCATTACTTCTTCTCTTCATTTCATCGCATTTCCCGTGCATCCACCTCGCAACACTCAACGTGTTCCTGCCATCTGCAAACACAGCAACTATTCCGGAGAAGACCATCCACATTCTTACCTCCGCTTCAACTGCCAGTCGTGTCGTTAGAGCTTGTGTTGCACAAATGTTTATCAGTCTGGAAATATCCGCGCCTGTAAGCGGCCTGCTGGAGTGCCCGGGAGACTCCATGCTACGTGGCAGGGAAAAATCGTTAGGCATGATGACTGAGTCGCTTCTGATCTATGAGAATTACAATACGATACATCCGTAATGAATCGATCGAGAGGAGGAAATGAGAGAGAGAGAGAGAGAGAGAGAGAGAGAGAGAGAGAGTGGGGGGGGGGGGGGGGGGGGAGGGGAGAGGGGGGGGGGGGAGAGGGAGGGGGGACAGAGAGGAGGGAGAGAGAGAGACAGAGAGAGAGACACAGAGAGCTACAGAGAGAGAGAGAGAACGAGCAACGACCAAAATGTTACTTTGATAAGGGACCGGCCTATTTTAAAGTAGTTCATAATTTCATTTAATATGCAGCATATTTTAATCGTTCAAGTTAATTTGCAATCCTGAGACATTAAACATTAAACTATTCGATAGAGAAACTGATTCAACCGAATCCAATGCCTCGGATCTCCTTTTGAATGCTTTCACTCAGAAAACGCATGCTGGTATGATCACAGATGAACTCTCTGCTGAAAGCAGAGTGACAAGATCATTCCTGGAATCACCCCCAAGATACCCCATAATATATTGTTGACGAATATCACACAAATCAGAGCATTCCAAAACAAACTGCACCTCATTATCATCTTTCTCTCTACATAATGGACACAAGGTTCGTTATGGCCCAGAGTATATATCTGAATTTTTATTTAAACAAATCGCTAATCCCGAAACAGAAGCACGTGAATACAGTCTTGTCAATGGCATGCAAATAACATCCTGGTTTGATGGCACATTATAACTCTCTGTACAGTACATTTCTGTTACTTCGTAAAGACACACAGAGAGAGAGAGAGAGAGAGAGAGAGAGAGAGAGAAAGAAAAAGAGAGAGAAAGAAAAAGAGAGACAGACGGATGGACGGATGGACGGACGGATGGATGGACGGACGGACGGTCGGTCGAATGGACGGACGGATGGATAGACACACAAGCAGACACAAAGCCACGCAGACAGACACAGCCACAGACGGACACATGGACACGCAGACACGCAAACACACAAGCAGAAATACTGAAAGAAAAGGGGAAAAAAAGAAATACAGAATAGGAGCATGAGAGGGGAAGTGAAAGAGAGTGCGTGTCAAAACCTTCGAGCAATCTCATTGTGTCTTGAAGTTGGAATGCAACAGCAAATGGACCTTCACAATCCATAAGTCATGGTGTCTGTCGGCTAAAATTGTATCGTGTGTATGCATCGACACGATCTGGCTTCGAGGGAAAAAATGGTCCCACGCGACAGCAGTGTTGACTGGTGAGAGTAGACCACGATACGGTGACAGCGAGATGGTTGCGGCAAAAACGTGGTGGGGCGGAGGGAAGTAGAAGAAGAACCAGGACACGAGATTACGGCAGCACAAAACGAAATGGAGGCAGACAGAATAAAAAGAAAGAAAGGAGAAAAACGAAAGGTGACGCAGGACATCTGCAAGACTTGAAGGAGATGAAGACAAAAAATAAGGACGAAAACCGAGACGAAGTAAATAAACAGGTGGGTAGATAAGAAGGAACAGTGGGAAAGAAGTAAGGTAGAAGAGGACATTGGCATGATTGGGTTCATCTGAAAGAAAGAGAAAAAAGGCAAATGAGAGAATAGAAAAAGTGAAGGTGGATTAGATGCTTCGGGAAAGTGTAGCCACGAGGAAGGAAGAGAACAGCAGGCAGACAATGAGAAAGAGGGTGAGGCGGTTGGAAGAAAGTTACACGGAGTACAAAGAGGAGGTTTCAGAGAGCAATTATGAGGGAATGGTGAAGAGAGAAGAAGCAGAAGACAGTGATAGGAAGGGGTTTATGGGGAAATTAATGCAGCTGTGTTGAAGAAGGGAAGAGGAAGTAACAGAAACTGTACGTAATTGTAGGTGAACACGAAGAAGGACACTAGGGGTCTTCTCTAAATGGGAGTTTACGAACATAAAATGTAGACGATGCAGACTCGGAAAATATTACAAAGATCTCAATGGGCGAGGAGGGAGTGGAAGGAAGGGAAGCATACGATGATTAACGAAAGGCCAGGTAACAGAGAGCGACACGCGTAACGTTACAGTAACGTCGAAAATTCAGAAAAGCAAAAGAGAGGAAATACTGACGAGGTGAAAATGAAAGGTGTGGGCACAGAAACACTGAAGGGCCGAAGGAAAGAGGTCAACAAGGAAGGGGGAAGGAGAGGCAATGGGGACAGTGAGATCAGGCTATGGATAAAAGGGTAGGGTGGGATAGGACTAAACAATGAGGAAAGACGTAGACACTGAGGGCTTACCTCGGAATTGCCGTCATGGCGGTTGAGAGGAAATGGCTCAATCCTGGCACCTGTGGGACTGGGGCTGCGCTGCCTTTGCCAGACCTCAGTCCCAGACACAGATGTTCCGTGGTATTCGACACACTGTCACTGATGATAGATTTCGTGTACGATCAGTGAGCTTGCGATCGAACCAGCCAGTGACTGTCCGATTTCCATCCTAAACATCGGTGCTGATTTTTTTCTTCCCGTGCAAAGTTAGCAAAGAAAAGATCAGAATAATCATAATCTACAGAATGTTCGAGAAGTAAGAATCAAGTAATAATGTATTCTATGATTAACGGTTTGATCTTTGTTTCAATTACTTCACCTGATGATTACGAATCACTGAAGAAACTGGGAAGTGTACATTTTCGTGTCTATCTGAATCCGCCTTTGAAGCACTGACACCTCACACTAGTCACTACCACTGAAAAGTTTACTCCTCATGGAAACTGGCATCGTACTCTTCAACAATGATCTCCATCAGAATTTAGGAGCAATAATCCTGTCAGCAACTACTGACAGGCACTTTTCTGTGCATGTCTCAAATATTTCATTCATTTACATCCACAATGAAGGCGTAGGTGAAGTGCCCTCCAAATATGTCGCGGCGCAACTGATGTCGCGACAACGGACAACTGCGTTGAGGTTGGCACGATTCGGCAGCCGAGGCAGACGATCACGAAGCCTTTCGTGCCTCACAGCATGGAGAGCGAAGTCACGGCCAGTAACTCTGCTTGACGCTGCGCCTGCACAGGTCTGTCACTTGGCAGCGCCGTGCCGAGAGTGCCGTGTGCAGAGGGCGAGTGACGCGTTGCGTGCCGCTCTGCATCCAGCAGCTATTCGTGTCCTCCTCGCACTGCCTCTCTGTGTGTGTCCCTCGCACTGCCTCTCTGTGTGTGTCCCTCTCACTGCCGCTCTGGTGTTGCCACTGATGTTCGATCGAGGTGGAGACAGGCCCGTTCGTGTCTATGCCCCCCCCACCCCACCCCCACACACTTTACTCTCTCTCTCTCTCTCTCTCTCTCTCTCTCTCTCTCTCTCTCTCTCTCTCTCTCTCTCTCTCTCTCTGTCTCTGTCTCTGTCTATCAGGCTTGCCAAAGTCATCAAAACATTTCTACAACTCTCCTCTCCAACAACGAAACCACCACAACCTGAAGCACGAGAACATACTACTCAAAAACTCTCAGCTCTCCTGCCAACACCATCCTTCCCACCATGTCAAACGCACACAACACAACAGCGCAGACGGACTCTTCTTCCAACACCAAAATCGCACCCACCAACAGAAAACCCTTCACTCCATGCACTTCCTCTCACTACAACATTCTTGACAAACCAGAATCCAGTAAACCACAGACACGTACACACCACTCCTCAAGATAGAGCAAATGTCCTTCCCACAAGGGAAGTTTCACACGGAAATTCACTGTCCCTCAGATCTGCACACCCTCCTCCCCCCAGATATGCACATCCGCCTCCCCCCAGATCTGCACACCAGCCTCCCCCCAGATCTGCACACCAGCCTACCCCCAGATCTGCACACCAGCCTCCCCCCAGATCTGCACACCAGCCTCCCCCCAGATCTGCACACCAGCCTCCCCCCAGATCTGCACACCAGCCTACCCCCAGATCTGCACATCAGCCTTCCCCCAGATCTGCACATCAGCCTCTTCCCAGATCTGCACATCAGCCTCCCCCCAGATTTCTGCATCTGCACCAGACTCAAGAAAATAGAACCTTCACAGACCACCATGCTTCTCCTCCAACCTTCACTAAGGCTCACCATGGTAACATTCCCTATCCAATGTCCCCACCTGAAATGGCACCTTTTGGAAACAATGTTTTCCTTACACCCTATGAATATGCATTACCACATTTTTCATACTTCAGATCACTTCCACCCTTGCCTCATATAAACTGGAGGCATCCCAACACTCATCCAGCATATATGATGTCTTAATGTCAAATTCTCGTCCACACGTCCCCAAACCGTGAGGTTTCTTCCATCTCCTTGACTGACCAGCTCCATTGTCTTTATACGACTTGCAGTTGATAAAATCTTAAATGGTCATTGTATACCCTTTTATAGGATCATTTATGCAGAATTGTTGATATCGGGTTTGATATTAGCAAAACGTTATTGTGTTATATACATATATTAACATTGCATTATTATTATTATTACTGTTTGTATTTGTATTCATTACTGTGTCTATTTGCCCTTTTGCATTTGTATATCGACTATCTGTTTATATCTATATATTTACTCGCATTCATTGACGTGATTATTTCCTTTACGTTTCTTGTAATTTTCCTGCCTTTCATAATGCAGTCTGGTATATCACTAGGCCACCTAAACGTGTATCATCTTCCGAACAAAGTCACAGACATATGTGCTCTCTTACACCAGTATGATTGCTATGTTTTTGGTCTATCAGAAACAAGACTCAAACCCTACATCCCTGACACAGCAGTAGAAATTAATGGATATAACATCATCCGAAAAGACGCTAAAAGCGAAGGCCAAACTGGTATAGCAGTATACATTCACCATTCCATTCATGGAAATATATCTCGCCGTACGGATCTTGAATCTTCACAGATAGAGTGTTTATGGCTAGAAATGAAGCCTCCAAAAGAATCTTCAATCCTTATCGGCTATCTCTACAGAAACCCTGCTTCCACCTCCACATGGTGTGAAGATTTCAATGCAATGATGGACACAGTAACCCAATCCAACAAAAAAAATATCCTAATGGGAGATTTCAACATCGATTTGTTCAAACCCCAGCATACATGGAAATCTACCATCTCGTTATTCGGACTCAAACAAGTGGTTGACATAGCCACAAGAGTGACCCATGACTCATCCACTCTCATAGACCATATATACACAAACACTGAAAACCTCTTGACAAGTATACAGGTACCTAAATTAGGAATAAGTGATCACTTTCCCACACTATGCTCCCTCTCCTCTAAAGTCAAAAGAAGTCCAAAGAGAACGCACACTACTATTCAATATCGATCCTTTAAACATTTTGATGCTGATTCATTCCTTGACAATTTAAAAGAAATGCCATTTCATGATGTCCTCAACTATTCTGATCCAGACATGGCCCTTCATTTCTGGTATGACCTATTTCTCCAAACTGTAGAAAGACATGCTCCTATGAAACGGAAGAGAGTAAAGTATTTAAAACTCCCACCTTGGCTTACCAACGAAATCATGCAGGCTATGAAAACGAGAGATAGACTTAAAAAAAACAATGATATCCCGGCTTACAAGAAGCAAAGAAACCGTGTCAAGACTCTGGTTCGAAATGCAAAAAAAACTTATTTTCAAAGGCTAATCGAAAACGGCAATGACACATCAATGTTATGGCGCGGAATTAATACCTTCATACGAACTTCCAAAACAGTCTGCAACATACCTCCAACTATTAATGCTGAACAATTCAACGAACACTTCACGACAATAGCTGATAAAATCCATGCAAAATCGACTAAACACACTCCCGGTCTATCAAGGGATAGTGTTCAACGTATTGAGGATTTCTGTAATGAAAGACTTCCTCATGATGCTGCATTCCATATTCCTACTGTCACCTCACATGAGGTGATGCAATACATCTTTCAACTTTCAAGCAAACGATCCACGGACCTTGATGGCATCAGTTCTCATTTACTAAAAATTTCGCTCCCCGCCATACTGCCTTCATTGACACACATTTATAACTTGTGTATAAGAAACAGTATCTTCCCGTCTCGTCTTCAGCAGGCCAAGGTCATTCCATTGCCTAAATCTAAGACTGCTTCAGTACCCGATGATTACCGTCCCATTTCAATTTTGCCTCTTATCTCCAAACCACTAGAAAGACACGTTCACAAACATCTTTTCTCGTATCTTGACCAATTTGACTTATTATATCAATTGCAATCAGGCTTTCGCTCCCATCACTCCTGCCAAACTGCTTTATCCTTCCTGGTAAATGACTGGCTATCAGCCATAAACAACCGCGAACTGTCTGGTACCATTTTCTTGGACCTGAAAAAGGCATTTGACCTAGTTGACTACGAAATTCTCCTGGATAAACTCTCGATGTACTTGAAAAATCCAACATCAGTCTCCTTCTTCCGATCATACTTGACGCACAGAAGCCAATGGGTCTATGTCAACGGGTCGTATTCCTCGAGACGATTCGTAAAGTCAGGGGTTCCACAAGGCTCAATTTTAGGTCCATTGCTCTTCAGCTTGTATATCAATGATCTACCATTGAGTATATCAAATGAAAGTATCAAATGCACTATGTTTGCAGATGACACCATTATCAGCGTAAGCGACAGAAGCATAAATTCCATCCAATGCACCCTGAACGTTACCCTTGATGATTTACAAAAATGGTGTTCATCAAATAGAATGGCCATAAACCCATCAAAAACCAAGTGCATGATCCTAACTACAAGACAAAAACGTCAACGACAATCCCTAACCATCAACCTTATGCTAGAAAATGAAATCATTGAGCAAGTTTCTGAACACAGAGTGCTAGGCATAATTGTTGATGAACAACTAACTTGGGAACAACATGTCAATTCCTTATGCAAAACTATTGCTAAGAACATTTTCCTTCTCTCCAAACTGAGGCATTTTGTAACCACCGATGCATGTTTAATGTTTTTTCACGCACACATAAATTCCCATATTAATTTTGCATCTGTTGTATGGGATGGCTCTATGGCAGTGCACTTGAACAAGATTAAATCACTGTACAGACGAGCTGCCAAGCTTATCATTTCCGACTCAACATTGTCTACGGATGAAAAGATAAAAAATCTTGGCTTACTACCCTTCCAAAAACACCTCGTCCTCAATAAATGCATCCTTATGCACAAAATTGCTCATTCACAAGCACCGAAGTATCTTACTGATCTCTTCATTCGTCCCCAAACAAGCCATTCACTATCTCGCAACACTTTCATTCTACCACAACCTAGAATAGACATTTTCAAAGGCAGTATTACATATTCAGGTGTTATGATATGGAATACACTCCCATTGCACCTAAGGAACAATACTTCCATGACGTCTTTTAAAGCATCCATACGTGATTATCTATTCAGATGATCTCACTTCTGTCGCCTGTACATATGACACGTATTGCTTGATCTTCAAGACTCACTGAGCTGACAGTTGTCAAAGGCATCTACTAAAATCTTTGTCATTGTTGATCATATTCTTCATATACCTTATCAACTGTTGTACATGGATTAGCTACTGTGTATTTTGTGTCTTAATTATCAGTGTTTTCATTTCTTTATGAGCAAGGACAATTTGTAAGAAAGGCAGAAATGCCTAAAATTTCATCCTTGATAAATAAAGAATCAATCAATCAATCAATCAATCAATCAATCTCTCTCTCTCTCTCTCTCTCTCTCTCTCTCTCTCTCTCACTCTCTCTCTGTATACATGCATAAACGCGCGCGTGTGTATGTGTGTGTGTGTGTGTGTATGTGTGTGTGTGTGTCCGTGTGTGTGTGTCCGTGTGTGTGTGTCCGTGTGTGTGTATGTTGCCACTATTTAGACGTGCTATTCTGTCTCTGCTCTAAAATGTTTTCCGTATCAACGGATCAACAGTGATTGGGTGCATGGGCAATGCCAATTCATATATCAGTTTTTTGCAACTGTACGTGTTTCATTCTTGGTACCCTTATTTAAAAGAAAATGTCAGACAGTGCAGGTCAGATAGAATTCTAAAATCAAAATGAAGGTTTTGTTGTGATTGTCGTCACTGATGTTTGTCACCTTCAATGATATTGTCGCTGCAGGTGCTGTCGTTGGTAGTTTTGGCGATAGTGATGCAGACGTTGGTGGCAGTTGTTGTTGGTGGTGATGGTATTAGTGCTACAACTGCTGCAACTGCTTCTGCTTCTTCTGCTTCTGCTTTTGCTGCCTCTGCCGCCGCCGCTTTTGAGCAAACGGTTGTCAGGCGCAGATAAATTCATGAGCGGTGACAATCATCCGACATGCAGAAGCGCAGATAATTTTACAGTAATCTGCACATTCAGTCTGACTGTGACACAAAGAATGGTCTGGGTAACAGTCTCCCTGAATCAGTCACGAATTGTAGCACTTGCGACTTCAACAATATTAAAGGTTCCGTGGAGGTCATCGATAGGCCTTTGTTGACGCCAAAAGATAAGGTCAAGGCCATTAGGTCAAGGAGCATTTACTGTGGTCGTGGCAGATCAGGGAGATTCTCCGAAAGAGCTATTGAGAAAGCTTGGATCACTGAGGTCACGTGGAAATAACAAGACCAGCATGGACGAAATGCCAGTTTCATGCATATTCTGCGCAAACCATTCAGACATAAATGGTGAATCGTTCCTACCGAAAGAGCCATCAATACGGCTGTCCATCCGTTTTCCTTCCCTCATTAGGTGCAGTTATGTCGTGCCATAGTCGTCAGAAATGTTTTCCCCCCTTCGGGTCTAATGCATTGGCACACTGTGTTTAACCTCGGTTTTTATGAGACAAGTGTTTTTTCCCATAATAGGTACAATGTTTCGTCCTTCTCATACTTCCGGTCATAAACATCTCTCTTCCAAGAATGTAACCACTTAAATGTGACTCTCTCCCACACAATGAGATGGAAGTCGCCTCAACTCAATGCGAGACATCGGTCAGAGAGAGAGAGAGAGAGAGAGAGAGAGAGAGAGAGAGAGAGAGAGAGAGAGAGAAGAGAAAGAGAGAGAAAGAGAGAGAGAAAGAGAGAGAGAGAGAGAGAGAGAGAGAGAGAAAGAGAAAGAGAGAGAAAGAGAGAGAAGAGAGAAAGAGAGAGAGAGAGAGGGAGAGAGAGAGGGAGAGAGAGGGAGAGAGAGAGAGAGAGAGAGAGAGAGAGAGAGAGAGAGAGAGAGAGAGAGAGAGAGAGAGAGGGAGAGAGGGAGGGTGGGTGGGTTTTAGATACATATATGTCTGTTGTGAGAATTTGGAAAATATGAAACCTACATCCATTTGTTCATGCCACTCGGTTGTTCTGTGTGTTCGTTGTGGGAAAATGTAATCTTAATTTTCCGAAACAGGCTTGAAAATTGTGCGGATAAATGTTTCCTTGTGGGCGCAGGAGCGCTACGCTGTTAACAGATCAGCCTGCACGCGTTGAATATTTATAGAGTTTTTTTTTTAACCCCTTCTATTGTGAGCTTTCCGTTGGCAGTCGTCCAGGTGGTCAGTCGATATACCACAATCGAACTAGCTTTCATGATAACATGTTGTTGCAGAAATAAATTGCGTAAACATGAAGACCCTCTTTTAATAAACGTCACACCATTTGGTACCATTCTTCCGTGGCTCATAACTTCGTCACTTAGTTTTTAGAATCTATCAAAATACAAATATCTTCACTCTACGACCACACGCGTATATCAGAATATTCAAAAGGTTACTTCTGTCTCATTGTGTAGTGGTGGGGGTCACAAAGTTGGTGTTGTTGTTGTTGCTGTTGTTGCTGCTGCTGTTGAAGTTCGTCGTCACTTCCTTTTTTTTGTTCTATACTCTATCCCCTCATTATCTCAATTCTTGAAACCAGCCATCTTGCTACTCTTATATATCTTAGTCCACGCCCAGAACCTATATCTTCCCAAAGAGCGATGACAGTCTGCAATCTTCCTACCGATGATGGGCAGATCGAATGGAGATCAAGACTGGCAAAATCACCCAGAGAACTGCAGAATTGCAGCACCTGCTGAAAGGCCTCCTATAGATCATGACGTGCCTGTGCAGTTTATATGGCGCACCAACACTACAGAGTAATGAACTTGGAACCTTATGCTGCAAATCAGACGATGACTTCCCACAAATGTTCCCCGTGAGTAGACCCTTGAGAGTAGCCAGTGACTTTGATCCTCCCTCGAGGTGCTGGTCAAAGGAGGTCACTGATAGCAAGGTCGTGATGTTGGCATATTGTTTCAATCACTTAGGCAATGGAGACTAGATGTTGATAAGGATGGTGCCTTTTAGTTAACACATACACCCACTACTGTACTGAACTCAGATCAAGACAGGAACTACACTAAGTAAGGGTGCAGTGAGGAAAAAAGTACAATATGGGATGAACGTCTTAAACTCATGATATAACTTACTGGGCGGATATCATTCTT
>JAWQFJ010019799.1:335000-345000 GCA_034096865.1 Theodoxus fluviatilis | reverse complement strand
CCATCCATCCATCCATCTATCAATCCATCCACTCACCCACCCTTCGACCCACCCATCCAACGTCCATCCATCATCAATCCATCCATCCGTCCGACCGTCCGTCCGCCTGTTCTTCCGTCCGTCCGTCCATCCATCCACCCACCCATTCATCATCCATCCATCATCCATCTATCCATCAACCAACCATCCATTTATCCAGCCAGCCAGCCGGCCAGCCAGCCATCCTCACATCCATCCATCCATCTATCCATCCATCCGTCCGTCCGTCCATTTATCTATCCATCCATCCATCCTAACATCCATCCATCCATCCTCACATCATCCGTCCGTCCGTCCGTCCGTCCATCCATCCATCCATCCATCCGTCCGTCCGTCCGTTCATCCATCTATCCTTCCATCCTTCCATTTGGCCATCCATCCATCCATCCATCCTCACATCATCCACCGGTCCATCCATCCATCCATCCATCCATCCATCCATCCATCCATCCACACATCATCCGTCCGTCCGTCGGTCCATCCATCCATCCATCCATCTACCCATGCGCGCGACGTAAGCTGTAGGGAAATCTTCTCTTTTATCTGCAGCCTTCGAATACGAGTTCTCAGCTTGCCTCCTGTTCCGTCTTTGTCGTAGCAACGGAAACACGAGAGACAGATGATTCATCGACAAGTGCAAAATCCAAGTCACATGCTTTCCGTGTGTACAATTCTGAAGACAACCGAGGTCTTCTTGGTTCTGGGTCTGTATGGTCTGGGTCCTGGGTCGGGTCTGTATGGTCTGGGTCCTGGGTCTGGTCTGTCTGGTCTGGATCCTGGGTTGGGTCTGTCTGGTCTGGGTCCTGGGTCTGGTCTGTCTGGTCTGGGTCCTGGGTCGGGTCTGTCTGGTCTGGGTCCTGGGTCGGGTCTGTATGGTCTGGGTCCTGGGTCGGGTTTGTCTGGTCTGGGTCCTGGGTCTGGTCTGTCTGGTCTGGGTCCTGGGTCTGGTCTGTCTGGTCTGGGTCCTGGGTCTGGTCTGTCTGGTCTGGGTCCTGGGTCTGGTCTGTCTGGTCTGGGTCCTGGGTCGGGTTTGTCTGGTCTGGGTCCTGGGTCTGGTCTTCTGATCTGGGGCCTGGGTCTGGTCTGTATGGTCTGGGTCCTGGGTCGGGTCTGTCTGGTCTGGGTCCTGGGTCTGGTCTTCTGATCTGGGGCCTGGGTCTGGTCTGTCTGGTCTGGGTCCTGGGTCGTGTCTGTCCCTGGTCCCCTGTCCCCGGTCCCCTTCTCCCCGGCCCCGTGCCCTTGCCCGTCCTCGTCCGTCTTCATCCGTCAGTCTCTTCTCTCTCTCTCTCTCTCTCTCTCTCTCTCTCATATTTTTTTTCTCTCTAACCCTAACCATAACCCTCTCTCTCTCTCCCTTTCTCTCTCTCCCTTTCTCTCTCTCTCCCTCCCTCTCCCCCTTCTCTCAAACGATTAACACATCTAATTAATTGACAGCTAGCCAATCGACCTATCAGCTGCTTTCCCAACCAACCGGCTGGCCCAGCAACAAGCAAAGCAAGCAGCAAAGCCACAGGCGAGCCAATCAGTTAAGCCGTGCTCTAATTGTCCAATACTTACGCCTACTTCACCAACGTTTTGCCTTGGCGCATGTGATCTTGGGACTTGCAGCAAGTGTCCTCATGTCTATTGAAGTCCGATGTGCGCATGCTGTGTCGTGATTGGCTGGTTAGAGAGGCCTTCTGCGCCTGAATGCTTTTTCCGTCTGTAGTTACGAGCAATCAAACTTGTCAGCCATGTTTTCCTTCGGTTCGCACGCAAAAGGCTCATTTGTATAATTGCTGACACAAATACTAAGAAACCGGGACCAAAAAACAGTGTAAATATCTTTAAAGTTATAAGTAGAATACATCAATAGTTCATATAAATTGCTACATCATGTTAATCAAAATGCGGGTCGAAGTAGCTAGGCCAAGTT
Source organism: Theodoxus fluviatilis (assembly GCA_034096865.1). Taxonomy (NCBI): domain Eukaryota; kingdom Metazoa; phylum Mollusca; class Gastropoda; order Cycloneritida; family Neritidae; genus Theodoxus; species Theodoxus fluviatilis. The sequence continues at coordinate 343,046 of JAWQFJ010019799.1, read as the reverse complement.
CTGGCAGCTTGGTTTGGTCAGTGACGTATACATGTCATTACAGTCGGTTAACTTATACAAGACGCAGTATTTTAAGTGCCTTTTATCCCTGGAATCGCAGGAAAATTACGTGTATTTTGAAAAAAAATGCATTTAAAAAGTAAATACTAACGCTATCAAAGTCAGTCTAGTTCTTTGAAATCGACCTTCCTTTCCTACAGCAAGGAAACTTTTGCAGATGTGTAGCGCCATATGAACCTCCGCGTTGAGCGCGCAAAATGATATGATGCTACGCGTTGCAAATGTGTAGCGCCATATGAACCTCCGCGTTGAGCACGCAAAATGATATGATGCTACGCGTTGCAAATGTATAGCGCCATATGAACCTCCGTGTTGAGCGCGCAAAATGATATGATGCTACGCGTTGCAAATGTGTAGCGCCATATGAACCTCCGTGTTGAGCGCGCAAAATGATATGATGCTACGCGTTGCAAATGTGTAGCGCCATATGAACTTCCGTGTTGAGCGCGCAAAATGATATGATGCTACGCGTTGCAAATGTATAGCGCCATATGAACCTTCGTGTTGAGCGCGCAAAATGATATGATGCTACGCGTTGCAAATGTATAGCGCCATATGAACCTCCGTGTTGAGCGCGCAAAATGATATGATGCTACGCGTTGCAAATGTGTAGCGCCATATGAACCTCCGTGTTGAGCGCGCAAAAGGATATGATGCTACGCGTTGCAAATGTGTAGCGCCATATGAACCTCCGTGTTGAGCGCGCAAAATGATATGATGCTACGCGTTGCAAATGTGTAGCGCCATATGAACCTCCGCGTTGAGCGCGCAAAATGATATGATGCTACGCGTTGCAAATGTGTAGCGCCATATGAACTTCCGTGTTGAGCGCGCAAAATGATATGATGCTACGCGTTGCAAATGTATAGCGCCATATGAACCTTCGTGTTGAGCGCGCAAAATGATATGATGCTACGCGTTGCAAATGTATAGCGCCATATGAACCTCCGTGTTGAGCGCGCAAAATGATATGATGCTACGCGTTGCAAATGTGTAGCGCCATATGAACCTCCGTGTTGAGCGCGCAAAAGGATATGATGCTACGCGTTGCAAATGTGTAGCGCCATATGAACCTTCGTGTTGAGCGCGCAAAATGATATGATGCTACGCGTTGCAAATGTGTAGCGCCATATGAACCTCCGTGTTGAGCGCGCAAAATGATATGATGCTACGCGTTGCAAATGTGTAGCGCCATATGAACCTCCGCGTTGAGCGCGCAAAATGATATGATGCTACGCGTTGCAAATGTGTAGCGCCATATGAATCTTCGTGTTGAGCGCGCAAAATGATATGATGCTACGCGTTGCAAATGTGTAGCGCCATATGAATCTTCGTGTTGAGCGCGCAAAATGATATGATGCTACGCGTTGCAAATGTATAGCGCCATATGAACCTTCGCGTTGAGCGCGCAAAATGATATGATGCTACGCGTTGCAAATGTGTAGCGCCATATGAACCTCCGCGTTGAGCGCGCAAAATGATATGATGCTACGCGTTGCAAATGTGTAGCGCCATATGAACCTCCGTGTTGAGCGCGCAAAATGATATGATGCTACGCGTTGCAAATGTGTAGCGCCATATGAACCTCCGTGTTGAGCGCGCAAAATGATATGATGCTACGCGTTGCAAATGTATAGCGCCATATGAACCTCCGCGTTGAGCGCGCAAAATGATATGATGCTACGCGTTGCAAATGTGTAGCGCCATATGAACTTCCGCGTTGAAGCGCGCAAAATGATATGATGCTACGCGTTGCAAATGAGCAAAGAAACACTAGATAACGGGATTCCGAACAAGTGTGCAGGCCATCTGCTCTAACGAGCAAGTTTTGCATGCGATCTGTTCCAACGAATAAGTTTGCCGGCGATCTGTTCTAACGAACAAGTTTGCCGGACTAGTGGTCTATCCTGTCAAGAACAGTGGTCAGACGCTGCTGGGGAGAATGGCTGAAAATAAAAAAGGTGTGGACAGCAACTGACAATGTATTTTTTCTTGAACCAAGATGGCCCTGAAAATGGCCGATTACAGGTACGCGTACACTGATGGGGGTAGAGCCTCCCGCCCCGGGATGTAGAGCGAAGAGTCACAAGGACGTGGCAGCTCCGTCTCTGTGGCAGTGGCAAGGCTCCGTCCCTGCTGGCAGGTATACGCAGTGATGTCTTGTTTTGGCGTCGTGGCAAGCTTTCGGATGAATTCCTTCTTCAGGCCAAGTGTGAGAGAGGCTGGCGGGTGACGGCTTAAGTAGGGAATGGTTGGCAGGTGTTCACCTCAAGACTAAGAAATCTCATGGGCGCACGTGCAGGTCGTGAAAAGTTCACTTGTAGTGCGCCATGAATCCGAGATCTCTATTAAGTCCGGCGTGATGCGTGTTGAACAGCCTAATGAGCTTCTATTCAGTCACTCGGCGTTATCGAGTGTCGTGCAAGCCGCCCGTGAGCACGCTCACCAACATATCCGCTGCTGAGTGGCCCGGCTAATTAAAATGTTCACTCACTGGTAGAGGCGACTGGCTCCTGATAGTTGCTCTGTGCCCGTTGATACGTTGGCGTAATGTCTGCCGTGTCTCTCCAATGTACCACGCATCAGCGCACTTTCTGTGGCACCGAATCAGGTAGACCACATCGCTAGAGTAGCAGGAGTAGATGCCCCTGATGTGATGTCGAACCTGGTCCCTGACGATGGTGGTTTCGGTGCAGATAGTTGCACAGGTGGCGCATCTAGCTTTCTTACAGGGCTGCACGGAGTTTCTTTCCATCTGTTCCAGTGAATTAAACCTGCTTCGAACCAAGATGTTTTTGAGGTTGGGAGGCTGTCTGAAAGCCAGCACTGGGGGCAAAGGAAGAGCCCGAGATAGTCGCTCGTCCTTGTCCAAGAAATGTTGAAGTCTCCTGAGTCCTCGTCGACTTTCCGCTCCTGGAAAGTAGGTAGCTACGAGTGGGACCCGACCGGCTTCCGCTTGTCTGTCACGCCGGGTGAAGAGATCTTCCCTTCTCTGTCTGGTAGCCCGTCTGAACTGCCTCCTGGGGAGAATGGCGACGACGTGTCCCAGACAGCGCGCTGCGGAGGTCTGTCTCTCTCTCTCTCCCCCGTGACCCGCGTGAACCCGCAGGGGACGGTCATGTGACAGAGTGATCGTGGAACGCCACGTCACGCGACACCAGATCCCATGGCCTCACCCGAGCCTCTAACGGAGTTGCACCCAAGTCGTCAAGCACCGCGTTACGGACATTAGCAGCTTCAATTGTCATCTCGCCAATCATCGGAGGAAGCCAACTGGTTCAGGGCTCGGGACTCGGGTGTCGATGGGTCATCAGGAAAGGATGCGTCGTCTGGGTCTCAATGTGTCTAGAGCTCGGTCCCATGGTTTCTTCATGGCGCCTTAGCTACATTTATAAGGATATGTCGCCATCCATTAACGACGCCGCAGGTGAGACAGAGATTAGCTACTCCAGCTGCTTTCCAAGCTGCCCATGATGTTTGATCCTAAGCCATCTTGATTACGAGTGGGAATAATATTATGCGTCTCTGGTTGACTCCTTGGAGCTATGGCGTCATGCTATTTATGAACAGCAGCATTCAAGCGTGATGGAATTCATTTCGTCGCTAGGAGAATGACAGCGTAAACAAAATGTTCTTTGACTCAGAGAAGCAGTTCTTCGCATCTATGTGAGAAGTTTTTTTTCTATGTCGTTTTGTACGTGGATTGTGGTAGTAATGGATACATTTTCTTCTCCAATTTGGCAGTTCTTTTCTACTTCACGATAATCATATCACTGTCTAAGCGATTTGTTATTGTTACTGCTATTGTTGTTGCTTTTGAATCGGAATATGGGGATGCTACGGCATAACGCTTTTTTGTTCGCATAGTCCTCGAGTCCGTTGAATTGATTCTACGCTTTCTTATATTCAGTTATTGTTGATCATGCACTAATGAACGATCTGAATGCATAATCCAGTCTGTTAGTTCTGGATGAGGTGGAAAAGTATTTAAAATAGCTGTAGTTGTTTTATTGACAGCTAGGTACGTTGTTCTCTGGACGATGAAATGGCGCAAGAATGAAGCTGTGAATGGCCCAATGGTAAAAGGATAACAGTGTGAGGTATGAACGATCGCCAATGAAATGGAGCACTTGCATTACCTCGTACATTTGCAAATATCTTTAAGAAACATGAGACCTGCCACTGACGTCACTTTGTATTGGAGAGACGGGAGGCACCCTGACTGTCCTCCAACTTTGTCTTCATCCGTGATGGCATCGTCTGTGTAGCTCGAGGGAGAATCTCTTCAGCTGCATGAATACTCATTAGGAGATTGAAAGGCATTCTGATACACGTCGGAGATAAGAAGCACGTCATCTATGTTGTACCAGAAAGACTTAAATGCACACGATGTTGCCTCTTGCGATTGGTCACAATCACCGAAGATTCTGGATCAGTTGCTTTTCCATCAGGTCGTTGAAGATATTCGATCTACCTTTGTTGTGAAAGAGTGCAGAAAGAATGTATCATTTCCTCTCAATGTGCTCTTATTGTAAACGTGTCCATTTAGCGTTAAAAGCACAAACTTTAAATTGCAGTAGTTCATTGTATTGTTTTGATAACATAAACTTTATTCTATCTAACAGCCACAAAATAGTCTGCAAGGTAAAATTGTTTTCAGAACTAGAATCCCAAAACTCTTTTGTATTAAAATCTGCAATGGCTTACGAGATTTGTTTCACGTCGGATGTATGAGCTATTTTGAATATTACATAAAAACCGCTGGCGCTGAACCTCCAGGTTTTGGAATTTTTAAAAAAGATCGGGTTCAAACCCGCAACCTCTCGAGAAAAGAGGGGGAAAAAACACACACAAAAAACACAAAAAACCAGGTCGGGTTCGAACCCGCAACCTCTCGAAAAAGAGGGGGTAAAAAAGTGTCAGCGCGGTTTCGAACCTGTTCACGCATGACCTAACGTTACAATAGTCCAACGCTCTACCAGATGAGTCATTCGGGAAGTGACATGACTACGTGTTTGTAAAGCAATTATAACGTTCTTTTCCGTAAAACCCCTCGGTTCATATTTTGCACTGTAAATTGTAGACAAATGGATGATAGTTCATGAAATGTGAGTGGTCTTGTACATTTTAGGATACACAAGGTCTATTTCTGCCAAGTTTAATATCGAGTCACTGCCATTAGGCCACGCGAACAGAACTTGGTAGTCACTATTGTTGCGCTCAGACGGAGTGGCTGTTCGAAGAGTCGGAGCGGCCGCGCGGGTGGACACTTTTGACTGTAAAACGATATTTTTTTAATCAAAGGCGATTATTTTTTTGGGGAGGATCACGAAAACTATTTATGTAATTGGTGAGCGCTCGTACAGCGTGGGAGAAACGCTGCTGGCGACGGGAGTGAAGGAAAAGGCGAAATATCGCCATTCCGTCATCTGATATTTTAGTGGGCTGTTATCGAGTTTACGACCTAAAAAAGTCACTTTTTTCAAACCTTGATTCTGAAAATTTGATACATTCAATCGGACCTAACTTCCAGTAAGTGTGCAAAATGTCAAGGAAATCCGTCCAGTAGTTTTTGAGATATCAGCCGTTAAGTCGGGACTGACAGACACACAGACACCCCCCCCACACACACACACACCATACAAACACACACACACACACACACACACACACACACACACCATACACACACACACACACACACACACACACACACACACACACACACACACACACACACACACACACACACACAGATAAAGCTGTGAAGACCTCCAGTAAACCTGGAGGGATAATGACATATCAATGCAACATCTACGTCTTATCGGCGTAAACATAGGAGTGCTTCGGAGTCTGTGCTTTTGAGTCTAAAAGCTTTAATGTGTATCGTGTCTACAATTCCTGTTTGTGCCTCGTATGCTTATAACTACTGCCACAATAGTCACACATCTCTTATGTAAAACATTTCATGAATTTTTGCTTTGACGAATGGAAGTTTTCATGTATGTGTTTTCCAGATGGTGGCGAACTTCAGCGACAATGTTACCTGGCGTATCTGCCATGGAGACTGAATCTAAATGCGAAACATTTTTTTCGTTGAGCTTGATAATAATTGGCGTTGACGGGCTGTAGGCCTATTTCTAGAAGATATCCGACTAACCACATCATTATTCCCTTGTGTACTGACTCCATTAGCCCGAGGTGTCGTGTAGGAGTGAACTGGGAGCTGCTCTGTCATCTAATGTAGTTACCCTTCCAGTACACCGCGCTTCCATTTTACGTAAGGCCATTCCTCTTACTGCAGCCATGGATGTGTCTCACACTACCCATGCTTGTTAATCGAATGGTGTTGGACACTAATGCGCGCACTATCAAAATACAGTTTGGAAACGAAATTTTTTTCCTAACAAGTGCGTTTGTCCGGGAGGGTGGAGTGAAGTTGGAAGAGGAAATAAGAGGAAAGCAAAGAGAGGACAGAGAAAAATAGAGCAAAACAAATAGAAAAAAGTGCAAAGCAGGAAAAAGGGGTAGGGGTTAGATGGGAGATGAGCTTGGTAAGGGTGGTTTTGGGAAGCAAATCATACCATGATTAAAGAAAGCCCTACACCCACATCGTTTCTGGTCTGATTTAATGAAACATCAAACGAAAGCCGGAAGGCTTGGTGTCTGACGTAGGAACACATGCACTCGCACACAAAAGCTGACCCTCCTCACGGGAGAACTAACTAGAGAGCACTCAGAGAGCGTAAACCTCCGGCAAGGCAGCCGCAGTGGTAGAGGTATCATACAGTTATTCAGTGGCCTATGTAATTCAGGCAGCATGTTCTGCTATCCAGGCCTGACACTGCAGTTCACTTTAGCGCCCCCTAGTGGTCTCTGAGTGTGGCACACATACGCTTCATTTTTAATGATTGTAATTCCAAAATGAGATAACAGACAACCTCCAAAATAGATAGAAAAGCTCCTCGTGTAAAATACTGGCCTTGCACCAAAGGTCATTAGATTCCGTTTCGAAAGTTCTGAGTTATTTTACCAAATGATTAACTAATTTACGAAGTAAGCGACCGAGAAACATAACCTCCTTGGCAAATTTCATGAGTACTCCTCTGTGTTAGAGCGCGTTGGCGGGTTTTTGTTGGCTGTGAGCGGGTTCCTTTCATGCTGGTCCACGACTGCCTCAGTAAGGAAGGCAAATCGTGATCTGGCCTCCAGAAGTATGAAATGTGTTTGCTGTATTCACAAAAATGTGGATTTTAGAAATAGATAGTCATGATGACGATGTTGAAATAGAAATGATGGGACTATGCAGCAGTAAAGATGATAGGATGGATTTACATGAGACGTCGTGTGGGAGTAGTGAATTGAGGAGAACTGATTGGCTGCAATGTTGGAGCTCCGGGCATTAGGATGTCAAAGGCATTAGCAGCACGTTTCATGTCTCCCTGTTGTGCATTTAGCTTTATTCTTGTGGAGGAAACTAGTACTCTAGCGTATTTTCCTAGCATAGCTGTTATTAAGTCTTTTGAGAGACTTTTCATCGATGTTTAGACTCAGAATTATTTAAACTGTTTGAAGGTTTACACTTTAATGATCGACTCAGTTATTGCTAGCAACCGACAAATGAAGTTTCGCTTGCGTCTTGTTGTTGTCGTTGACATCATCGTCATCGTCGTTGTATTGCAGTTTATTCAGTCGGACTGGATTTTACTCACATAATATTAACACATTAATCTGGCATCTAAATTGTATCCTAAACAAGTACGATTTACTTATGTCTCTGAAGGCTTCGTGGATTGCTCTTGAAACGACAAGCAGGTTGTCGCAGATGTCCCAGAAGTAAATTTCGGTGAATAGCCCGTCAGCGGGAGACAGTCCACTAATCAATAGACCATTATCAAGAGTTCGATTTTGCCATCACCAGAAGCTTGTCCAGATGACAGACTAGTGGGAAGTTCCCAGTCCATATCGAACCCCGCTGCACTGTGG
>JAWQFJ010019799.1:327500-330000 GCA_034096865.1 Theodoxus fluviatilis | reverse complement strand
ATAACATCTAAAGGCAGCAGACTGAACAGGGAAAATAACATCTAAAGGCAGCAGACTGAGCAGGGAAAATAACATCTAAAGGCAGCAGACTGAGCAGGGAAAATAACATCTAAAGGCAGCAGACTGAGCAGGGAAAATAACATCTAAAGGCAGCAGACTGAACAGGGAAAATAACATCTAAAGGCAGCAGACTGAACAGGGAAAATAACATCTAAAGGCAGCAGACTGAGCAGGGAAAATAACATCTAAACAGTTTAATTCTGCAGTGTCTCTCGCTGTTTTGTTGTTGCAATTTTGGGGTGAAGAAGGAGATAAAAAGTTTAGATAATCATGACAAACACAAAGAGTTTCAGGACCCAGAATGAAAAGGACAAAAATTGTGTTGAACACACAACAGACTAATGTGATCAAACTACGTCGGAATTCGAGGGAAGAGCATAGAATTGCATCTTATCTGTAAATTATATTTAAGTGCAAAAGATGAGGGATGTCACCAAATACACACACACACACACACACACACACACACACACACACACACACACACACACACACACAAATGAACGTGATATTCTGGAATAGATCACGCCAGGCAACAGCAGTGTACAACGTCGCCATCGTTACCGTCGATTATAATGATAATGATGACGATGACGACGACAATGATGAGATTTGGCCGTTTCTCAACAGAATCACCATGAACAGATGTATCAATCCTACCAGGAGTGACACGATGTCCTTCATCATTGAAAATGTGTGCAGGGGGATGTTTTGTCTGGGGAGAGAGTGGCAGAGGCAAATGGTGATTGCAGATCTTCAAGATTCAGTATAATTGGAGTACAGCAAAAAACCAGCGCCGCTGGATTCCCCCCTCATCAGCTGCAATGCCCTGCTGTTGGGGATTTGGGGGTCTTGGTATTGCAATAACAGCTGACGTGTTCGCTGGCACGGCTACAGCTGACGTGTTCGCCGGCACGGCTACAGCTGACGTCTTTGCCGGCACGGCTACAGCTGACGTCTTTGCCGGCACAGCTACAGCTGACGTGCTTGCCGGCACGGCTACAGCTGACGTCTCTGCCGGCACGGCTACAGCTGACGTCTTTGCCGGCACGGCTACAGCTGACGTGTTCGCCGGCACGGCTACAGCTGACGTCTTTGCCGGCACGGCTACAGCTGACGTCTTTGCTAGCACGGCTACAGCTGACGTCTTTGCCGGCACGGCTACAGCTGACGTGTTCGCCGGCACGGCTACAGCTGACGTCTTTGCCGGCACGGCTACAGCTGACGTCTTTGCTGGCACGGCTACAGCTGACGTCTTTGCTGGCACAACTACAGCTGACGTCTTTGCCGGCACGGCTACAGCTGACGTGTTCGCTGGCACGGCTACAGCTGACGTCTTTGCTGGCACGGCTACAGCTGACGTCTATGCCGGCACGGCTACAGCTGGCGTCTTTGTTGACACGGCTACAGCTGACGTCTTTGCTGGCACGGTTACAGCTAACGTCTTTGCTGGCACACCTACAGCTGACGTCTTTGCTGGCACATCTACAGCTGACGTCTTTGCTGGCACAGCTACAGCTGACGTCTTTGCTGGCTTTTTGTTTGATTGCTACACACATTCTGAACGGTTACTTCTGTTTGTTGTGACACATTGGTCATTTGGTACAGGAAACTTCCAGTCAGAGGTACGCACAATAACACGGAAAAAAGGACAAACATTGTCTCCAATCACTGTCTTCACATACACAGGACCATCTTGGATTCTCTGATAAAACCACGCCACTAGTTTCCTAGTGAAGGAAAGTCTTCCTGACATCTGTGTGGACATCGTCAAGCAATGGGGACAATGGGCCAGGACGTAAGACTGCCCTTTGACATCGTTAGAGAACTCGTCCACACTGAGGATGCTCGACCTCCCTGTGAGAGAAGGGAGATACCCCGTATCGGTCGACATGTAACTGCTGGTTTGCAAGTGAGGTGTGAAGCCTCTGTGAGTGCTGTAGTCAATACTTGTCAGAGAGAAGCGAATTACAGTGTTCTAATATGTTGTATCGATCGACGTACTTGGGAAGGCGGGGGCCAACAATGGCAAATGTTCCTAGATTACAATGTCTCGGGGTGGTTGGGGAGGTGGGGGTAGAGGAGTTGGGATGTTGTGTTGCCAGGGTTGCCCGTAGATGATACGACAAGTTTCTGCCAACATTCTCAGTCGTCACAATGCCTGATGAACTGACAAGCTCTGTGTGCTTTCTATCGCGTCAACGTGAGTTTAGTAATAAGTATGACGACTACCTGATCCGTAAGACAGGTTGTGAAATCTCTTTTTCAGTGCAAATGACGTATCATTTTGTTTGCAGTCTTGAGTTTACTAACTACAGCTATTGATCTATACAAGAACTACATGGTATTGCATATGGGCAAGAGACCATTTTCAGTGTTGTTGCTCCTTTCGATGGCTAGAAATAAGTGGAATCGGCAAAAACTAAGTTAGCGGCCTTCC
>JAWQFJ010019799.1:312500-325000 GCA_034096865.1 Theodoxus fluviatilis | reverse complement strand
CCATTTTCTCAGTAACAGTGAAAGAAATGAGTAAATCGCAAGCGGATAAAAGAAAACATAGGTTCCGTTTTTTACTCTTGCAAGCAGTGCAGATACACGATGCTACATAATTCATTGCACAGGGACTTCCTATGTCATCGCGTGTATGAGTTCCGCTCTCAGATATCGCTTTCTGCCAATAAAATGAACTAAACTTCGTAGAGTCAGGCCTCGCTAGCAGAACATGCTGCCTTTATTAATTATACAGGTCTTGGAAGATAAATGCTGGCTTCCTTGGCGGGGGTTTGCGTCTCAGAGTTCTGCTTTCTAGTCTTACAATAGGACGCGATACAATGCAGTCTGGCTACAATCGAAAGAAGGAAATTCACGCACCAGTGAAGAGAAGGCAGAAGAAGCGAGACGCAGAGGAAAATTCCATTAACTTTTCATCTCACGCAGCGATTTTTGCCACTTCATATTCCAGCAGTTTCCTTTGATGTTTGCTAGGTGGTCCATGACATTTTGAAGATTGAATTTCCGTATGTCGGGGGTTAAAAGATGAATTCGCGCGACATTAGGACCACCACCACCGCCGCCGCCGCCGCCGCCACCGCCACCACTACAACCACCACCACCACAACCACCAACACCATCACCACCGCCACCACCACCACCACCACCACCTTCATCGCCATCCCCACCACCATCACCTCCACCACCACAGCCACCGCCACCGCCACCACTACCACCACCATCATCACCACCCACCACCACCACCACCACCAGCACCGCCGCCGCCACCACCACAGCCACCATCACCACCAGCACCACCTCCACCACCGCCACCAACTTCATAAAAGACACTGACAAGCACTTATAGCTGCTCCGTCTTTATTCGGTCTAAATCATATTTTCTCAGGTGCCAGACATCATTCAAGACGAGAAGATGCAGATACATGTTATTGCTGTCCCAAGAAAGCATGCCGTTGTGCGGAGCATGGAACGCTGAACCCCTTGCCCCAAATGCAAACGTCTTCCTCAGGGTCCTGCTGTCACGACGTCTCAACAAAACTGCACTCTCTTGGAAAAGCAAGAGAAACGAATCTACTTATTACATCGAGAGTGGAGTTTGGCTCAGTTTCCAAAACAATCACTCTGGAAATGTTGTTGTTTTCGTAGCACTTGTAGATCTCCCGTAACATGAAGATGACGGAAAGAGAGAGATAGAGAGAGAGAGAGAGAGAGAGAGAGAGAGAGAGAGCAACGGATTCATCGAACACTCGTAATGCAGAGAGTGGAGTTTTTGACGTCATTATGTTCCACTTAAGTTTAAGTTGAGATGGAGTTTCACGAACGGTGACGTAACAGCTGATGAGTCGGTGCAGTTGAGATGTATGGGACAAGATGACTCAAAAACTGAAGCACTCCTAGTGGGCGGCGGAGGCAAATCGGATCAGGCCCTCAAACTAACCACTGGTCACAGTGACATCGTCTTCTCTCAGTCTGTTAGAAATTTAGGCGTCATGTTTGACGATGATCTGTCAATGAGATCTCATATCAACAAAGTCTGTCAGTTAGCAAATTATGAGCTAAGGAAAACTAGTACCATTCTTCATTATCTTTCTCAGCAGGCCACCAAAACACTCATCACATCACTTGTTCTGTCTCGTCTCTACTATGGAAACTCTCTTCACGCTGGCATCCCCGACACTCTACTTAACAAACTCCAGAAAGTTCAGAATTGTGCTGCTAGGCTAGTTTTTCGATGTCCCAAGCGTACCCATGTCTCATCACTCCTACATACACTTCACTGGCTCCCCATCTCTCAGAGGATAGATTATAAACTTGTTACTTGGTGCTTCAAGGCCATCGACAACACCGCACCACACGCTCTTACAGAAATTTTTGCAGTCTACACGCCCTCCAGATCTCTACGCTCAGCTGCTGACTCTAGAATGCTTAAGGTCCTCCGCCGTAATAAGAAAACTCAAGGACAGCGTGCCTTTTCCTATATTGGACCTGTAACCTGGAATAGTCTCCCTCGCTCAGTCCGTCATTCTGACACTCTGACCAAGTTCAAAAGTGCTCTAAAGACCCACCTCTTCCGATCCGCCTTTCCCGCTGAGCTGCTTCGCCTTACTTGACCTGGCCTGCATGTGCTGTGTATATCGTATAGTTTGTTCTATTTGTTCTACTGAATCTTAGTTTTTGTTTTTTGTTTATGTGCGTAGTGTGTGATTTATTGTAGGGGTGTTGATTCTTTGGATTGTAAACGCCATGAGCTTGCCTGTCAAGGGAAGTTATGTGCGTATGAATAAATTATTATTATTATTATTATTATTATTATTATTATTATTATTATTATTATTATTATTATTATTATTACTATATAAGACTGTGACGTCAGCTGTTTACAATGTATGACAAGATGTATATCAGTTACAGGCGACTGTTTCCGTGGCTTCAGAGGTTGGATTTTGAAAGTGAGCGGAAATGTTCATGAAAACCGTACCGTCACGTAGATAGAATGTGCACGAGTCAGAACATAGTAGAATTAATATTTTACCAAATTCACGATTCAATCGTTACATCACAACATGTTTTGACGCTGACCTCCAAATCAACTTACCGCAAAAATGTGTTGATTATCAAAAGTTCTTCAGGCCAAATGCTTGCTCTGTAATTCCTGTGGAGCGAGTAGTTTTGTGACGTGACGCTACGTAGCACTCTATATCCGTTAACTTATAGCATTTGCTCATCACATAATTAACCATGGTATTTACACATCCCCTTTAGCCCTGTTTCGATAATTGGTCCATCTATGTGAGTCTTGAAACTTTTGACCTCTGACTGTCGATGTCCCTGAAGCATTGCAGACTAGTCTTAGCCCTATCGGCTGTTTCAATAGCGCACGCACGCACGCACGCACGCATACACACACAAACACATACACACGTTCACACACACACAAACACACATGCACACATTCACACACAAACACACACACACACAAACATAAACACACATATATACACACACATGCACACACAAACGCATTCACACACAAATACACACACACACAAACACACACACACTCACACACACAAACACACACACACGCACAAACACACACACACACACACACACACACACACACACACACGCACAAACACACACACACACACACACACACACACACACACACACAGCGCGAGAGAACACATCCAGGCAAGATCATTTTATTCAATGGCTAGTGGGGTGAAGAACCAGAAGATCATACAGCTCCAAGGGCGGAAGAACAGGACGCCTCCCTCCCCAGGGACCCAATTAAATCTAGTGGAAATGCTCCGCAGCGACGACAGTCAGGGCGGAACGAGCAGCAGGACTACAGGAGAAGATCTGTCTGATGGAAGGGGACGCGCCCAGTGCTCTTTCTTTGGTCCTCTAATTAGTGAACCCTCTTAAGGTCGTCTACCTGAAGGTGTGTTTTAATTGGGCGTAGTACACCGAAGTAAACAAAGCCTAAGGGAACTTACGCCATCTTGTGTACGCCGACAGCTTGTAGCGTGGAAAATAGTAACCCGTGGAAAACAGTAACGGAAGTCATCGCAGAGTTATCTGCGAGGGACGTGCTTTATGCAATTTACCGCTCCTGCACCTGTTCTTCGCATGGAATATATTCCGACAAACGACGCATTAGTTGCTTTACGAGGTTTTGGTGCATTTGTGTAGTTTAACACATGATGTAGCGTTCAAAAAAGTTTTTCCCCCTGTAAAGCCGTCTCCCCTGCCGGAAATAATATGAGAGTCACCTCCCTGTAGTCTGTTTGTAGTCTGGTTTTATAAAACGCGACCGTTGACTGACTTGGCACGCCCGGGGAGTTATGCTAAGATCCGGCCGCGTAAATATATCTGCGTTTTGTGACAAACGTCTTGCTCGGCGGTACTGTACTCCATGCACCTTAACGGTGCGCGTGATTCGGGTGTAATCTTAAGCTAAACGACGTTCCGAATGTTTCCGACTTCGACCATTTCAGCAGCGCCAATAAACGTCGTTTAGCTTAAGATTACACCCGAATCACGCGCACCGTTAAGGTGCATGGAGTACAGTACCGCCGAGAAAGACGTTTGTCACAAAACGCAGATATATTTACGCGGCCGGATCTTAGCATAACTCCCCGGGCGTGCCAAGTCAGTCAGGCGGAGTGGCGGGTGCCGTCTCTTTTTAGAGTTGAATTTTCAGAAAATCCCTCGCAGATAACTCTGCGATGACTTCCGTTACTGTTTTCCACGGGTTACTATTTTCCACGCTACACAGCTGCATACGAATAGGCTGTGACTGAATGTGCTGGTATGCGCATGTCACAACCCAAGTTGACTGCCCAAACCACTAAGTTACATGATAAGCCATGTATTTATTATCCTGTAGCTCAGTGGCCCGAAATTTGCCTAGCTGCTTCAGTCCACATTTTGATTTGAATAATGTAGCAATTTGAATAAACTAATGATGTATTCTACGTATAGCTTTGAGAAAATGATAGGTTTTTTTGGTCATGGTTTCTTTGTCTGTGTGTTATTAATGTTAATTTTAGATTCGCAATCAAAGAAAAAAAGGGCCAACAACAGTTGTTTACTTGTGTTGTAGAAAACAATAAACCTCCAGGCGCAAAAAATATATCTCAGTCCAGCGAATAAGGATACAGCATCGGCCAAATCATCACAGTACGCATCGGACTTCAAAGAACACGATCACATATGTCAACTTCAAACACTTGTGTTGTGCTCGTCTTTTCGAAAAGTCCTGTTATAACTGGATTTTCATAGCTTGCGCCAGGAAGTCGAAGTTCACAAACTCTGGTGGTCGTTTTCGATATAACTTTATTCACGCACTGGTCAATAGGCTACACAGCAGCGACAATCAGCAAACAACTTCACTCTATGCACAATGACGCAGAGGACTCAATCGCACTCGCTTATCTTCCTGTTAAGCTCTCACCTTAACTCTGTCGAGTGCACTCTCTCTTACGCTTTATTGTGCTTTATAATTATACCTTTAGGCCTACACATATTCCAGAAACTTTGAGAACTGAGTTGAACATACTCCACACTCTCCCGGCTACGCGACTAACGTCACGTGACACAGCAATGGCAAATTTAGCCCGACTCCGCCGCTTAACCAAGCAACCGCATGAGCGGAGAGGCTCATGTAAACAGCTGATTGCGCTATGATATTCCCGTGTGTTCTAGAACCTTCACAACACTTGGTAAAACCCCAAATCACTTACGCTATGTCATGACCTCGGTGATGTGGGCGCAAGCATCGCCACATAAAAACACTGCTGGACGTAAACACTCCTATTTAGATTTCTTTCAAAAGATATAGATTTATCTAAGAATGACTTATGAAGCACTCAGAGCTGAATATACTTGTGGCACCGACATTATCAATGTATGCATGCGTTCATGCATGCGTGCGTGCGTGCAAGCTTGCGTGCGTGCGTGTGTGTGAATGTGTGTGTGGGTTGGGGAGAGAGAGAGAGAGAGAGAGAGAGAGAGAGAGAGAGAGAGAGAGAGAGAGAGAGAGAGAGAGAGAGAGAAATTAAACTTTATTTTTCAAGGGAGGTACATGAATTAGGCATAACTACCTATCTTTCATCCAGCCCTTGATAAAACAAGAAAACAAATAAACAAATCCAATCCCATTCCCCACCCCTACCCACCCACCCACGCTCTATCCCACACAAAATTCACACAATAACACAGGTTGCAATCAATTCATGGTAACGAAATACCGAGTTGAAAATAGCCACAAAGTGAATTTGGAATAAGATGAAAGTATCTAGGATGACTGCATAAGAAAAGTATGTAGTTTCAATTTAAATTTCTCTAAAGATTTCGCAATTTTTAGAGAATTGGACAGTGTGTTCCACATAGTAGCCCCTGAATAAGATAGGCTGTGTTTAAACAAATCAATCCTAGGTTGTGGTATTATAAAGTTATGTACACGAATATTTGAATGTTGGAATAAGTTTAACAAATATTCAGGCACATCACAATCATTAATTCTTTTCATTAAGACACATTTATTTAATTGTAAATGCTTATGCAAAGGCAATATGTTAAGTTCTTTCATTTCGTCATTTGTAGATAGTGAACTATCTGTTATCATAAGCTTAACGGCTCTTCGATACAATGACTTTAGCCTTTTAAAGTTTGCGTCACTACAGCCATCCCAAATTGTTGACGCATAATTAACGTGAGATAAGATATGAGCATGGAAGAAGATTTTGCAAGTTTGAACGTCAACAATATGACTTATTTTGGAGAGAAGAAAATAATAGATTAATGGATTTTTTAACAAATATAATTAATGTGTGATAGCCATCCTAAGTGATCATCAATTATTACACCAAGAACTTTGTGCTCAACATTTGTTTTCAATTCTCAAAGAATCAAGAACAAGAGGAAGAAATAAAGGATATATTTGATGTTTTTGTCTCGTAGTTATCATCATATATTTCGTTTTGGAAGGATTAATGACCATATGATTCGAAGAGCACCAGGAACGTATTTCATCCAGGCTCCCTTGAAGTTTTACTGCCACACATTCAGTCCTGACGCCTGAGGTTGAGAGAGAGAGAGAGAGAGAGAGAGAGAGAGAGAGAGAGAGAGAAAGAGAGAGAGAGACTGTTTATTCAGATAGTTTACTTAACGACCCTGCTTTGTTAGCTCGCCGGCCTGCTCAAACACGTAACTAATTGATGTTCGATTTAAAAACCTGTTCTTCCCTCTCTTATAGTTCTAATATTACCGTGGCTTGTTAGTTTTCGGTCGACCTACGTTGTCGTAGGATCTTCTGTCTCCACAATCTGTGCTAACGCACTGATAATCTATCCAAACAACGCTCTTTGATTTGAGGATCGTGTTTATTTTACAATTACAAATATAATTCATTGTGGGAAGTTCACTCTCGGTGGTCACAATGCAGAACATACATATATGCATGTGGTACTTTGAAACAGGCCGGAGGCCTCATTGTTTTGGCTAAAGAAAAAGAAAGGGTCATTTCGAAGGTTCATAATTCTCCATGCAATATGTTTTCTCTTAATTCACTCCCAACCCAAACCCCCAAACCCCATACTCTCTATCCCCTTCTGTCCCTTCCCCATACACCCACCCCCACACCACACCCCTCCGCCCGCCCGTCCATCCTTTTAGACACAGACAACCCGAACCTCTGGCAGGCGTCTGCAATGGGGCTGTCTGCCTTTGGCTCTTTAGGAAGACCTGGGGTACGTGCACTTTGTGGATCACTTCAGCGGGTTGCTGAATTTTGCGTTGCATTGCAAAGCTTCACTGCATTGTACTCATTTTGCTAGGAATGCTGAATGAGTCGTGAATCAAACATACGAAATGAACGGGGAACGAATCTTCGAGCAGGTCCCACTCACCAGTGCTTCCAGTGTGGTTGTGACCATTATCAGTCACTTGAGCACAAACTGTGGCTTCACTCCTACCCTCTAGCACAAAGCACATACTGTATATCTCCCTGAATAAGCCTTAACTCAAGAACGCAGTCGCGTTGAAGAAATCCTCGACATCCTCGGGTGCCCCATTTACCCTGGGCAATTACCGGAAACCAAGTTCTCCATCCTTTCCCCATCAAGGTCCGAACTCCTTACCCTAGACAGGTGACCGTCCCCTGTGTCAGAGACATCACGAAGGCTCTGAGCCGCAAGATCCAGTGGAATGGGATAGCTATCCACGCACACCTTGCAACACCATAATGAATGAGCTGATGGACCCCAAGGACACGTCAGGCGAAATAAATCTGTCAGGAAGCGTCTATCAAGTGCTCGTATTCTGCCAAGAGTTGGACTGTCCGAACACCTTCATGGGAGAGACTGGAAGAAATCGGAGACAAATAACAAAACAACACATGCGAAAATTCTGCCAGTGGGAGAGTACTTGAAATCCACAAAAACATTTTCTTTTCCCGAACAATTTCTTGGACCTAGCCCGAGAACTTTCTTGCTTGCAGAAATGGACGGGAGAAGATAACATGCATCTCAGACTCAACACCGACCTTGAAAAGATACAGAGTACAACATCTCTTGCCATTAGCGATCACCGTGCTTCTTCCGACAAGATGAACTGATTGAAGACCCCCCCTAATGTCAGCTCTTATTCAATCAGTCAGAATTCAATTGTGACAAGGGAGGGCGAAGGTTTCTGAGAGCCCCCCAGCATGACCTTTCATTCCAGAATTACTGGATGACAAGTTCGGATTTTGTTTTTTGTCCCACTCGTCTAGCTGCATCAGACAGTCTTCAGAGAGAGAACAGACGTTAATGCGGACTTGAGTGAAATAGAACTGTTATTTGTCAAATTCCTGCTTTGAACAGCTTTAGTGTGTATAACTGCGTGGCTGGCGTCAAAGACAAAACACAGTTTACACTCTATTTATCGACTGGTTCCATGCACGGACAGGAGCAGAATGCTCTTCCCTTGTTCAAGATAATATGGCGTCTTCATCATAAGCCAACGGCACTTCGATACCGCATTTTCACGTCTTTTATCAATCAATACAAAAATGGAAACCTCCTACTAAAGATCGTGTATATAATTACACACAATCTTTGCTCTTACTGTGTGAAAAGATCTGTTGCACACAGTAGATGTGAGCTGTTCGAAACACGCGCGGTTATTGTGAAGCCTGCACTATTAGTTGCAGACGACCAGTTACTGCCAGCTGAATGTTGTGAACTAACAAAATAAGCAAGAGCAGTGGCGATTTCTATACACAGAAACCCGCTACCCACTACCCAGAAAAGTTTGCTCTCGGTCCAGTAAATTGCTGCCAGGATGACTGCCTGATGCGTCTGATAGCTTATCTTTTAGGCCTATGCTTGTGTGGAAAACTCGGTCTACTGTATGTTCGCTTTTTGTTTTTCTCCGTGCCATGGAGATGACCGAAAGGGTCTAATTACCCGAGGCTTTGGTTTGACAAACCACGAACAACACACGCTCCTTCCTTCCTACTATCAACCGTCTTTGTCATTCCTCGGCACTCGTCCTCCCCACGACCTCCTGGAGTAACGTTGACGGAGTTGGTCGATACTACATCACATTTGAAATGAGATGGCAGTCATTTTTTTCACATCCTTAAATCCGATTTTCCATCCAGGCTATGACTATTAGCCTACATTCTTCTGAAATAAAAACCGACGGTTGATAGTTTTCGAGAATCACTTGGAATGGAATACAGAAAAATATATCACGTCTATTTCGAGCTGACGTGGCAGCAACGTGTCAAATTTAATGTTTGACGAGATCATGGAATGTTAAAATCGCCTCTCCTGATACATTTTCTACGTCCTACATAAAAAAGGTCTTTGTTTTGTTCATATTCGTACTCAGAGGTCTCTTTAAATTACGCATGGAGGTAAACTCCCAGCAACGCGCCATCTTGATCTGCACACAGCGTTTCGCTGCTCAACGCCAAGTATCAACACACCGTCGTCGCAAAGCATATGAAGTGTTCCAAAAATAAGTTGATGCGCAGCTTTCGTCATTCAAAGCAGATTCATATATAGATTTGCAGTGTTTGCACACACCTCTGTTTTACCACCATGCACCATAGACTTATGAAAACGACCACTGATGATCGCCCGTGACTAAACCAGGTGTGAAGCCGGGCGCTGATTGGTTGTTTAAAATAGCTGCGCGTTACTCAGGTATATGGTACAAAATACGGTCAAAGAACGTAAGTTACACAAAGAAGGCGCATAACGCGCGTCTGTGCGAAACGAGTGACGACAGCGCCCCCAAGCGGCTGCGATGGTGCTGCAGTAAACATATAGAGTAATGCTGAGTTTTTAATTGTATTTTACAGTAAAATTGCTTAAGGCCTCCGCACACGAGGCAACTCCACTCGGGCAACTCGATTGCTCACCATACATTGCTTCGTGTGCGATGTCGGTTGAAAGCAACTGGCATTCCAAGCAACTTTCTACGCCACCAGCAACTGAGTTGCTCGAGTTTAAACCTGTTCTAGTTTTGGGGGCAGTGGCGTGCCACTCTCTGTGAATCCACCAAGAGCCTCGTTCTCGTGTACTCGCGGCTATTGCACATTAAATTTTAATGGTGGACGTCTTCGCTTCGCTCAGAAAACGCTGAATTTGGGGACACTAGAAACCCCATCCAAAGAAAATGTAAGCCATGAACAGCATTAATTTATCAAAGCTGTATGTTGAATGCATCAATAGGTCTTGAAAGCTCGTACAATGTAAATTTCGAAATGCAGGTCACACCAGAGATACTATAGTAACTGGATAGCTGTCTGCGCTAAACGCGTCTGCCAGTGCTGTCTCGCGCAGAAAACCAGAGCTGAGGCACTGCTCTCTTCCGGTCTAAGTCTGGGCAGGTTTCATTGTCCGCACAGCAATAGAATGTAATGGTTATTTCTTGTGCTGTGCTTTATCATCTCTAGCTGAATTCAGTTGTGCAAAAACATGATGTAATTTGTGGATTGTAGAGTCAGAGGTTGAAGTTGGACTGACAATTCGTTGAATATGAAGTGTGTTCTTTGACGTAGCGTCTGCTTAAAAGCACAGTGGAACAATTCCAGCTATATCCAGCGTCTGTGGGATTCAGAGGGTTTTGACACAACATGCCAGGAAATAACTGTGCAATTGTTGGTTGTGGAGCCTACACAGGCCGAAATAGAGGGCTGTCGTTTCACAGAATAAGAAAACACAACGATCCTGAATGGGAGCGAGCAGAGATACTATAGGTTCCTCCCTTTGCAAGTCATCGCGTTAGCGCCAGTGGCGGTATGCGCGCGTCAGAGAGCAGACGACGTGCTCTCACATGTACTGACTGCTATGCCGCTATGTAGAAGACAAGTGGAGTGCAATGGTGCTCAGCATTTCACATACGTTTAAGAAACGTTTAGCAGCAGTGCCTCTGACTTGCAACACCATCCTGCTTATTAAAAAATATATTTTGTGATTGATAACATCATTGCCAACTGACTTCATGAAGCGTCGACTCGCTCTTTGTCTTTCATGTATTATCTCGGTCATAAATGTTACACTCATCTACACTGTCCGAGCTAATGTAGCTATAGATTGACAGTTATGTATAATATACTATTTCAATGTTCATTCTTTCTTTTCAACTACTTATTTTCAGTAAATGCTGCGTATTTACCTCAAGTATCTCCTCGATTAGCTGCTCCATTCTGTAATCTCGGAAACCGGAAATGATCGTTGCCCCATTGAAGGCGGAGCTGCGCAGACAGCACTGCGACTATATTTAGACTATACACTGAGAGGTCAAGTCAGCAGTCCATTATATATAGTGTCTCTGGTCACATGCAGAATCGTGTGTCCATGGGTCGACATGTTCGCAACGTGGCGAGAGGTAAAAAATCACAGTGGAAGCGTGTGCGAGCTGCAGTCTCCAGCATTGCCTGGCACATGGCAAGCAACCGGCCGCAAACAACGTGGCAAGAGACTTTGGTTGCCTCGTGTGCGGAGGCCTTTACAAGAACCCTTCACCTTACCAGGCATAGTTATTGTGTTAACAGTAGTGGTGGTTTGTACAGCAGAATCAAGGATTGCCAGTTTACAGTTAATGGAACACTGTACTGTTGAGACTCGGGTCTACGGCGGATCTAATAGTGTGTGTGTCATGACTACTGTCAGTGGGGCAGACTATAAGACAATGTTGCACTCTACCCTTGTTGTGCGGGGGTTCTCCTGGCTTGCGCTGGGAAATCGAAGTGACAAACACTGGTGGTCGTTTTCGATCAACTTTATTCACGCGCTGATCGCTACACAGTGGTGAAAATCAGTAATCGTCGTCGTACTCGCTTCACTCTACGCACAGTGTTGCAGAGGACTCCTCCTTACAAAGTTAAGCTCTCACCTTAACTCTGTTGCATCTGCTGCTCGTGTCTGACTCGTGCCAGTCGTGTCTGCCTCTCTCTCTCGCTTTGTCGCTCTTTTTATACCTAACCCTAGATTTCCAGAAGCGGCTCGAATAGTCTCTCCTGTCGAGCTCTAAATCGACTGGCGTCACGAGACCTGGTGACCGAATTATCAGAGCGACTGCTAAACACAGGACAGCCCGAGCAAAGAACAACAAACCAAAGGAACGAAAAGTTTGACAATACTTATGAATATGCAAAGCAGTGTAAAAATTTCATGTTCCCTTTTATTCAATTGACAACCAACGCTCTTTACCTCACTAATCACTATTCAACGGGGGAAATTAATTTCTGAATAAAAGTTAGCATTCTGGCATGCTGCAATAGTCTGGTTTTACGATTCAGTCACCAACAGCACAAACTTGAATATCATCAAAAGGTATGATGGTTGTGTGAATAAAAAAAGAAAACAAACAGTAGAATTTGACTCTTTTCATTCACCAATTCCTTGTCAATGATAAGCTCTATATCACAATGTAGATGGGGGAAAAGTGCATAAATACCAGCTTTATCGCAGGGTAATTTT
>JAWQFJ010019799.1:267500-307500 GCA_034096865.1 Theodoxus fluviatilis | reverse complement strand
TGCACAAAAACACTAAAAACTGGAAACTGTAAGTTCAGTTTCATTTTTTTAGCATGTGTAGTCCTGCTGGATGAATGTATGAATAAATGAAACAAGTTTTAGCCATGATGGATAGTTTTAGAAGGACTTATGCATGACTAAAAGTTGTTTTTGCCATTTTCTCAAAATGTGTTTTTTTCATAGAGTTCAAATCAATTAATTACTAAAACTCATCACAGGATGATGATGATGACTTGTAATTTTGCAGGTATGTTACATGTATAATAATTTAAGAACATACAGACACTTTTTGCTGTAAACTGATTATTTGGCCAGATATGATTTTTTTTCTTTGATGTTGAACCTACTTTATCTGCAATTCGGATATTGATGTGGAAGCAATAAGTACAATCTTTTTACTTTTTGCATTACAAACATAATCTTCTGTACATTTAAAGATAAAGAGTGTACAATTTTAATGCAAAAAGAATTTTCAAGAAATATCAAGTAGTTAAGAAGTTATAGAAGTTTAAAAAGATACAGAAATTTGCATATTTTTGCATGTTAGGCGGCCATTTTGGATTACCCATATTTCTAATTACTGTCAAACTTTGATGTTTTGATTAACTGTTATGAGTTCTTTCATGCCAATGAAACAAAAAAATTTCAATAAACATATCTAAAAATTTCATGCTTCCTAGTACTCTCTTGCCTTAAGGTGCGTCTCGCTCGCCCTCGACTAGCCATCGAGGCGAGCTATTTGCCTAACAAACGCGCTCATGGTCTCCGTCGAGAACTATGTGGATGACGGTGCGGTAAAAGCCACATGTTAATTCTTTGGAGAAGCTGTGAGGAGTGTATAGGCAGACAGTTCGAGAATGTGTCATCGACGTGTCTCAAGCAACTCCTGCACACTTTCGCGAGATGAATTCTTTTTTCATCGTCCAACAATCTGCATTTATATATTTTAATAAACCCAGATTCATCTAGTCCCAGGGATAGAACGACGGCACTGCGCCTCGCACATCGTCCAACCACAAAGCATGCTCGCCTATCTTTCGCCTGTCTAAAGACATGGTTTCTACGATGCATCTACCCCTCTGTACGTATGACTGCATTAGCTTTGGTTCCACGTCTACTACGTGCCAAAGCAAAAACAATAGGTAGGCCCTACTTACAGGAACTTCCCTTCCCTTCGCTCGTATCTACAAATCTGCACTTAATTAACTGCCCGTCGAG
The DNA here is from genome assembly GCA_034096865.1 of Theodoxus fluviatilis. Lineage (NCBI taxonomy): Eukaryota > Metazoa > Mollusca > Gastropoda > Cycloneritida > Neritidae > Theodoxus > Theodoxus fluviatilis. The sequence continues at coordinate 306,282 of JAWQFJ010019799.1, read as the reverse complement.
AACATTGGCCCATTTCCCTCCTTTCTTGACCCTTCACTAGCATCGTCAACTATGGATGGCTTTCGGGTTCCCACTATTATATGCCTGACATTGGCAGATTACTGTGGGCATAACGAAGTGAATCGAGAGTTGAGAAATTGACCATCTCCTTGTGGAGACATCGGACTAGCTGATCGAGGTAGCTTGGCTTGGAGGTGGATTGTACATCGAGTGGTGGAAAAAGTTGTTGACCAGACGTTTCGGTCACTACGAGGGGGCGCATTCTTGATGAATAGGCCTAACTTAAATGAACGGAAGGGCTATTTTGAGATGCATAATTGATTGTCATTACATTGTTTTGGCATTCGTCAGGGAGAAGCAGGCGCTCTTGTGGTTTTTTGGTTGTTGGAAAAATACTAAACTGTCATCCACAAGTCCTCGGGTAAGGCCAGTTGAAAAACTTTTTCTTAAACATGTTTTAAACCGCGGCAACCTACAGTTCAAGAGTGGAGGGGGTAGGGAGACACTTTCGCAAATTGCACAATTTTTTTAACACTTTAAACGTTCCAAAGAGACAACACTTTAATCCACATGCCCTCATGGAAAGGAGGATAGTGGAATAAAGCGAAAGCAAGGTAAGGTTAATTTTTTGTTGCTGCCAACTCCAGTTGTAAGAGTGCCGAGAAGCACTTACCAGGCCCCGAAACATAATGGACAGTTGGCTGATTGCTGGTAGAGTCACTCAGCTGGACAGTTGCTTTAATGGTTTCCTGGAGATCGTACAACCTTTAGCAGGCTTTGAACTTAAGGCTTAATATGACTGAATCGTCCGAGATCGAGATTCTGCATTGGTGCTGATCGAGCCAATTTTCCAGGATACCCAAGCATCTTCTTCCAAAGTAACAACCAGACCCTGTAGCAGCGCAAGATATTCAGAGCCCACGTGGAAAGTAGAAGAAAACGGTGGCAAATCTTTCAGCGTGATGAGAGGCGCCGATGGACGACTGACGGATCAGCAAGGGGACAAGGGACGTCACTTGCGCTGACTAATGAGGCGACAACTCGACACGACTTCTAGAGGGGGCCAGACGGATCGAAGTCCGATCGAATTACGTCAGATCTGAACCCGGTCGCCCAGAACGGAATAAGCAACGCATCAGGGCGATCTGTCGGCATTTTTCGGGCTCATGTCTCCGTAAAGCAATCCTCGGTGGATGACCATGACCATACCGGTGGAGTTGGAAGAAAAGGGCGACATTTCCTGTCATGATCTTTGCACACTGTCGAGTGTCGTGTTAGGTCCCTGTAAGTTTTTAATTTGTCGACAGTTTCTCTGCATCCCCTTTTGACGCTATAAGTAAGTATTTGTAACCATTTAAAGTGCGAATTTTCCTGGACTTCATTGTCAATTGACCATCGGTCCTCTTTAGCTGCTTGGGGCTGCCCTTAACTGAGCTACTGGAGTCTGGAGCAGGCCCGGAAAGCCCAGCTGTCCGGTTCCAGCTGATGAGAGGGGCATCAAGCGGCTCCGATTGTATGGGCGTGTTTGTTAGGCAAGTGGCTCACCTCGATGACTAGTCGAGGGCGAGCGAGACGCACCTACGGTTGATGAGCGAGAAACGTAGGCAACACCTAGCCCTCGAGATTCTCTCGAAATTCTACACCTAACAAACGCGCCCTATGTTACACTCATGCAGTTTTCGTTTGTGCACCCGGATGTGGCCAAAAAGTCCAATCTGTGAGCTACCCATTTTAGGATAGTGTTGGCACTGAAAGATTTATTTAATATTGAATGGCATGTGAATGTCAAACCTTCCTGCCTCTGGCACATAGCTACAGATGATTAACTCTATCTTTGGCTGTTCCCAAAGAAGATACTGGCCTTTCTCAAGTCTCACCAGCTGGATCTGTCTGTGGCAAAGGATTCAGGCTCTTTGGTGGACATGTCATCGGATTTGAGACTCTCCTTGTTACCAGTCCTTGCAGTTCTCTGGCCATCCCGTTTTTCCGTGACCCTTTTGGAAGCACTCCATAGGGTTAATGAGGCACGCAGAAGTTATCCATGTGAATCTGATGGCCTTTCTATTGGAGCTGGGCTTGCAAGAAATCCCTTTATGGAGATGATCCTCACCATTCAACTGAAGAGATGAACTGCCTTGAGCACGGTGCCCTCAAGGCTTAATGCTGGAGAGGCTCCAGCAGAACTGCCTTGAGCACGGTGCCCTCAAGGCTTAATGCTGGAGAGGCTCCAGCAGAACTGCCTTGAGCACGGTGCCCTCAAGGCTTAATGCTGGAGAGGCTCCAGCAGAACTGCCTTGAGCACGGTGCCCTCAAGGCTTAATGCTGGAGAGGCTCCAGCAGAACTGCCTTGAGCACGGTGCCCTCAAGGCTTAATGCTGGAGAGGCTCCAGCAGAACTGCCTTGAGCACGGTGCCCTCAAGGCTTAATGCTGGAGAGGCTCCAGCAGAACTGCCTTGAGCACGGTGCCCTCAAGGCTTAATGCTGGAGAGGCTCCAGCAGAACTGCCTTGAGCACGGTGCCCTCAAGGCTTAATGCTGGAGAGGCTCGAGCAGAACTGTCAGGACGGAAGTAAAGACATGCTCATGTGCATGAATGAGGTTTAACGAGATGAAGCTGCTGTGCATGGGCAGCCCTGCCCTCTCGGTTAAAGCAACGGGAGTCCAGTGGCACCAAACCACAGTAACGGGAGTCCAGTGGCACCAAACCACAGCAACGGGAGTCCAGTGGCACCAAACCAAAGCAACGGGAGTCCAGTGGCACCAAACCAAAGCAACGGGAGTCCAGTGGCACCAAACCAAAGCAACGGGAGTCCAGTGGCACCAAACCAAAGCAACGGGAGTCCAGTGGCACCAAACCAAAGCAACGGAAGTCCAGCGGCACCAAACCAAAGCAACGGGAGTCCAGTGGCACCAAAACATGTTAAAGCAACATCTTTGGCCCAATTTTCATAGGGCAACACGTATGAAGTTCATGAGTGGCATACATGTATATATAGCATTCAATGACTGACTGCAGATCATATGTGCACATAAAAAATTAGTCCCAGATGCAACAATCTTGTGCACATTGTTAATCAAACACTACAGCACATGGGTGGCCATGGCATGAGCAGATAATTCTGGTGAAGATATAAGGTTACTGATTTGATGGAATTGCATCCAAAACTTGCTTCAGAATTAACAAACATCTTGATACAAAATTAAAAAAAGAAGAATAACATGGTCTTGCAGAGTTAAATAATCATTATTTATTCATTCATTAATGAAGCATCTTGCTATAGTTGATGATGATGCGCTGGTGGATGTCCCCTTCTGAAGAGTCCTTTTTTTTACAAACACAATGTGACAAGCAAAACATTTTAGTAGCATCACATAGCAAACGAACCTCACCGCATATTCTACACCTAAAATTGAAACATCTCTTACTACTGCATCATTGGTTCATGCAAGCATGTGTTCCAGGCTGAACAGAGACAAGAATCAGTACGTCCACGGCCACTTGCACAACTGCAGATGCTACAAAATCAACCCAAGGCTGGTTGGAATACACGACTAGATGCATTTAAAAAAGCAACTTTTAATCAATATGTTTTCTGAACTGGGAAAGTATCACACTATCTTCCATTTGACTGTTGAACCGACTGACGAACATAGCAGCTTGGAGAAAGAAGCCAACTTTACATCTGGCATTTGAGGTCCTCAAACCAGGAATGTCAGATCACTCCTTTTGAAGATTGCTTTCAATAGTTATCTACTGTGGGAAGCCTCTGAAAGCAGAAATAGTCTGTGATGACATCAATAAGTCAATGGGTGGATTACAAGAGTACCGTCTCCCACAGGTGCAAGCCATAAACTCTTGGTTCACTTGTGCAATGCACTGGCACTGTGCTACCCTCACCCAATATTGGGACATAAGGTCTGGGATACTTTGACCAAATGACATTTTCATCCAGAAAACCCTCCTTAGATCACTATTGGCAGAATGAAAGAGGAAAGATGGATTGAATGAACAAATCTACTCCGCATGATCTGTACAAGGCCATACACATTTCAATGAGCCCTCATTTAAAAAGTTGTTTGTTTCCAGTTACTGACCAACCCTAAATTTTGCCACTGACCCTACACTTGTTTTTCTGTGGGAAAAATATCACTACCACCCACACACAATTAGTGCACATATAAAATGTGTAGACCCTTCACTAGAATCTATAATAACTTCAATTAAATTGTTCTTGTACAAAATAATCATTTTCCTAGTGTACGAAACTAATTTTTTTTTGTTGTGGTTTCAGTAACATTATAATTTTTCTCTACAAAACTGCAACCTTTATTTGAAGAAAAAAAGAGGGGAAAAAGTTATAACCTACCTACCCTACTTTTGTTGTTTTTGCCATTATACCCGAAACTACCAGTGTCTGTGTGTGGCCTAATTCACTGCATCCCCGTCTATTCAAGACACAAGTCACAAAATGGATATGAACAAAGAAAACCAAGGTATGTGGGGGAAATGAGAGGACAGGATGCATAGATGCACACGTTGGTCCTATTTCCACATATTTGTGATGGGTTCTGTGTTGTTACTTCTAGCAGCTCTTGGGGGGCAGGGCAGCCAAGACCTAAGCGAGTGTCACACCCCTCAGCAAACCCAGCCTCTGTTGTCATAGATGGTTAGATGGTTGGACAAGGCATTTTGGCCTATTGGCATTTGCAGGAATGGTAAGGCCATGAAATACACACATTGCTAGTGTTGGTAGGAAAATGACAAGATTAAGAATCTTTTTTCGCAGTCATTCGCCATTGGTAGATCTTGCCTGCTTGACTGAAGCCCTAGTGGGTTCACCTTTACCCTTGACCCGCAGGAGGTCATTTCTCTAAAATATAAATCTAAATGAAGATTATTCTTAAGTCTAAGAGGTCTTGAACACTCAATGGCAAATTCGCCATTGTACAGATTGCATTTGGACACAAAACCGATCTTATGACAGCAATGAAGTGTCAAAAACAGACATCATGATTATGTTATGACTGACAACTTCTGTCACACATATCTGTGCTAAGGTCAAATGATATGTAATTGACAGGATAATAATTTAATATTCATGGACTAAATCAAATAAAGAAGGAGGAGGGGAAGAGGGAGGAGGTGGGGAATACACCATCATACTTTCTTCATGAGAGCATTACAAGTCACAGTGACTGTCGTCATGTAGTCATGAGTGATATAGTAGTCAGTGGATGTAATCATTGATCTAATTCAGTTAAAACAGATTTGCACACATCCACAACTGTCTCTGCAGGAAACATACAGACAAATAATGTAGTGATGTGACTGGGGTGAGGCAAATGGTGCAGGATATCGTATCACAAATGAGTAGCATTAAATACTGATTAGTCATTGATAGCTATAGCTAGGAAGACCACCACCTATGATGCAAAAAACAAAGATAAGTAACATGAAAAGAGACAAAGAAGAATAAAGAAGAAGAACTGAAGCCATGATAGATAAAGAATGATTCAGATTATCTTGTAGCTGACACTCCAGTAGCAATGAAAAAGCACAACAAGGATTAACTTCAGTGACCCAACATTTTCAGGCACAAAGCTTATTGATGCACAAATATAAAAACATATCATTCACGTAAACAAAATGTACATATTCATGGATGGAGATTCTGGTGTAAAAAACTAAGACACACACTTATACTTAAATGCACATGCCAGCAACCAGACACATACATATATAAACATGAATGCTCATGTGCATATGCACAAATGCACACCCCTTACCAGATGTATAGTCAAAGCACCAACACAAACACACACACGTACACACACACACGTACACACACACACACACACACGTACACACACACACACGTACATACACACACATGTACACACACACACACACACTCTCTCTGCCATACTAAAGGTAAAGTCTATGCACCGACAACTGACCTACAAAAATATATTGACATGCATGAAGAGATCAACAAAGACTCTGAAAAATGTCGACATCAGAAGCAGCAGCAAAAAGCTGCCAGAATATCAATCTGCAGTCACTCTGCCAGTAGTTTTACTCATATCGATCACTTTCGCACAAGGGACTTTTCTCTTGCACAGTCTTATTAACCACTGATTAAAGCAAACTTGTATCTCACTACTCATCCCTGTGATTGTGTGTGTACATGTGTGTGTGCACCCATGCAGATTGCACATGTGCATGCATACAAATTAGCATGACTAAATGTTTTTAAATATCCCTTACCCAGATGTTCATGGCAATATTGCAAGGTCATGACTGGCTAAGCCTGCTAGTCACAGCACATGTTATGAGTGATGAGGGGAGAAGGCCATGAAATGTGCTTTCAAAAATTACTCCTAATATTCATCATTTACATTTTCATAAAACTATGATGTGGATTTGTTCTTTGTTCACTTGTACCTCTGGTATAGTTGTTGCTATATTTGTTGGCCAGTTTACTAGAGCATGTGCTAAAGAAAAGGATAGATGTTTAATCCAGGAAATGTAGCTTTAGTTTGGTAGCACTGACAGAGCAAACAGTCCACATTATGATGCCAGTGTGAGGGTTAACACTGTCGGTTCATTACAGAATGTAGATCATGGAAAGGAAATGATAACGCAACTTCTGAACATAACATTGGAAACATATATAACTTTCCAATATCAACGATGAGCCAATAAATCCTATTCAAAAGAATGAAAAAAGTATGCCCTGGTTCTGCAAAAGCTCAAATTAAACTGTTAGCTTTTGTTGCAAAACCCCCTTTCCCAGTGACAGCTTTCAACAGGGTGGCGGATAAATGCATAAACAAATGAAGGAAGGAAGTAAGTTTTTAAGTCAATCAACCTTCATAGGCTATGTAAGGCCCTTGATCATCATTATATACCCCAGCCCACTGGAGCTCAAGGACAGTGGAGCCTGGAGGCCTTCAAGTTAGGGCTTCTGACTTCCATTCATTGCCAACAAATGGAGAGGGAGGGGAGATAACTGTGACCTCACCCTTGGAAGCGAGATGTTTCCAAGTGAAATACAGGCTCTATTCCACTTCCAGACAGTGAGAAACCACTGCTACCCTTCAGCCTTCTGCCATCCTGGTATTTGTATTGGTGTTCTTTTATCACAGCAACTAACCACACCAACAATTTGACTAGAGAATGATGTTGCACAAGGGATATAACTCTCCACAGTTACTCATGCTTCAGCTTACAATCGCCCCAGCGCCTATGTATAGAGAACAGACCAAAATATTTTGCATATCATTGCATACACATAATGTGCATGCTCACACACTAGGTACAATGTAATTCAATCATTGTAAGCTAACAAAATTCCATAAACAAGTTTGAAGGGTTGGGAAGTTCTTGTAAATACGTTTTGTCGTTTTGCTTTGGCCCGTCATAGACCATGAACCAAAGCTACCGACACAAGGTTACAGTCAGTATTACATCCCACATTGTCACGATATTTAAATAAACCCAGATTTCTCCATCCCAGGGATAGAACCTGGGACGGAGAAATCTGGGTTTATTTAAATTCCATAACACACATCATAAAACCATACATCCTTGACTAAGACTAGTTGCTCATAGAACTCATTCTATCAATTGTTTCCATCCAGAGCCTATTTCTACTTCTATACCTCTGTCTTCCAACTGTGTCTATTAGACGAAATACAGTACTTCTTAATACATAAATAAAAAATTATAATAATTCAACTTACAGAGTTCACCCTTTACTTAATCATCCAGACACTAAGTGGTGGAAATTTGGCATGAACATTTTTGAATTTCTGCAAACAGCCAATACAGCACAACCATTTGGCATCTAAACATAGCAACTCACAGATTCCTTATCTCCCAGGATACACAGACTTCTGCCCTAGAAAGCAGAAAAGCAGTGCTAGGAAAAGTCTCCAAGGCCACTGGAAAGAAATGGGGGAAACAGGGCAAAACTTCATCCTGTTAAAAGCAAACCATCATTTAAAATGTTTATGTTTTCTACCCCCCCCCCCCCCCCCCCCAAAGAAAAAAACCACAAAAAACTGTTGTTACTAGTCAACTGCCATTGATCTGTCAAAATTCATTGTCTCTTACTCTTGCTCAGATCTTGGCTCTCATACCAATACAGTCTATATTTCCTGTTCCAAAAGCTTCAAGCATGCAATATATTATCAAACCATCTGGAAGCTACACAGACTCTTATTAAAAAAACAAGGAAATATGGAAGTCGAACAGCCCTGCAAAATGGACCCATATGACATGTTCAGAAACACTCAACATAGCTTATGAATAGGCCAAACATGATTGAAGAAATGCATTCCTAGCACATTAAAAAATGCATACAAACAAAAACACAAAAAATACAGTTCTAAATCATTTCTCACTCGCATTTGTAAAAGCTTTTAGTAATCGCTGTGATGACAGATAATCTGCAGAGTAACATACACATCCATACACATGGACACACACACACACACACACACACTCTCACACACACACACACACACACACTCCCTGAAAGACAGGACAAAAATGACATGCTACATATTCCATTGTAACACTCTACTCCATTGACGTATTGAGACAAAAATGGAGGTCAGTTGCCAAGGGTTCACACCAGCTGCATTGCAACAATGTGTAGCAATTCATCTCACTAAAGGATTTATCATTGGCAAATCTGCATGCGAACAATTCAACAATGATGTATCTGGTAAAAGACAAACAAAACAAAACAAAAATAGATACATAAAACCATCCAACAAACAAACACCCTACCCCCCCCCCCCCCCCCCCCCCCCCCCCACACACACACACACACACACACATCTACGACAACAAAAATGTAAATGTAAACAATTGAACAAATTATTTTCTTAAAACTCTCAAACCCAAGCATGAATATATGACCAACACAGGACTTCAGGTGATGTGAGTAATTTATAGGCAGTCTCAAGCACGAGTGGTGATGACAATTTGAAACTCCAGAAAACATGTCATCAAGTCTTCACCTCAGACACCAAAGGGGCAAAAGCTGGCCAGGCTGCACGCGTGAGTTGCGTCCCATGCCCCGATGCCTGCGCAGTAGCCGAGTTTCACAACCACAAACGTGCATCCTTTCATCAAGGCATTCTGCAAGGGGTCTATAGCCACAGATCAGTGTCAATGCACCACAAGGTGGAAGAGTCTCTTCCCCACAGGCCAGGGTAGTTGACCTGCAGATTGTGACTGCCATGCACAACCAAGGCCTGGGTAGTTGACCTGCAGACTGTGAGTGCCATGCACAACCAAGGCCTGGGTACATGACCACTTGACTGCTGTCAAGCGTAATAAACTCAGGACTGCCAAGTCGATCAACAGACTATAGTTGAGGTTTGCCGTGGCAGCGTGACCACTGTTTTTTCTTGCACTTGTTTCTTTGGTTGAGAATTGGAGAAGATTAGCATTTTAAGATTTCAACAAGGTCAAGAAAGGAAGAGTCAAATGTGTACTATTTTGTCTATGGGTGGGTTTGATAATGAATGTCCTTTTTTTTTCATGCTCCTCTTCCCTAATTTTTACCTGTGAGTGGGTCCATGTTCTGTCCTGCACACATATGTGTGTATGAGTGTGAGTGTGTGTGTATGTGTGTGAATGTTTCAGTGCGTGTTTGAGTGTGTGTGTGTGAGTGTGTGTGTGTGTGTGTGTGTGTGTGTGTGTGTGTGTGTGTGTGTGAGTGTGTGTGTGTCTGTGTGAATGATGTACAATGTGGAGTTCTTTTAAAACATCGATCATTTTGAAATTTAAAGAAGTCCTTATTTTTTCCTCCTAGATGTTTGTTGTCAAGACAGAGAGCCCAGGAATGTAATAAAGTTCTGAACACCAGAACAGTGTAGCTGACAGACTGATTGTGGTCTGTTTACAAAAGGTCTATGAAGATTTCTCACTGACTGTAGTTGAGGCCACCATTCAAAGGGGGGTGGTCGCTGGCCAACAAACTGTGGCCTCCATTCAGAGGGGGGTGGTCACTGAGGTTCCTCATCACTGACCAACACACTGCAGGCATGGCCTGCATCCAAACGCCTGTGTAGTTCATCAACAAACAGTAGTTGAGGATCATATTTCAAGGCCTCTGTAGTTGACCAACAGACAGCAGTTGAAGTTCAACCACTGACCAACAGACCATGGCTGTGTTGTTCATCAACAGACAGTAGTTCCAGTTGAGGTTCATGATCCAAGGCCTCTGTAGTTGACCAACAGACTGTGGTTGAAGTTGCTTACCACTGATCAGCAGATCATGGCTGAGTTTGATCACCACAAGCAGTGTGACTGCACAGCAAGGAGAAGAGCTCTACCACCACAGGCCTGCGTAGTTACCCCACAGTCCCGATGGGAGAGGACCACCGGCAGCGAACAGGCGAGAGTTTTTGCTGTCGTAACAGTGAGTGAAGACTGCGTTGGGATACGTGTATTCATTGAGGAATTCCCGATAGCCCTCATCACTCCTCTGCAAAAGGAAAAAGGTAAATCCAGTCATGCTTACAATGGAAGGGGGGGGGGGGGGGGGGAGGGGGGAGAGAGGGGAAGGGGAGAGAGGGGGTAAAGAGATAGAGAGAGAGAGGGGGGGGGGGGGGGGGGGAGGAGAGAGAGAGAGAGAGAGAGAGAGAGAGAGAGAGAGAGAGAGAGAGAGAGAGAGAGAGAGAGAGAGAGAGAGAGAGAGAGAGAGAGAGAGAGAGAGAGAGAGAGATTGGTTTGTTTATTTCCGCCCACGAACCATCAAAGCTATAAAATTTACATGTATTTACATACATAAAACTAGAACATTTTATGTACAAATGTAAAATTGGTACAGTCAGTAACAACAATGAGTGTCATACATTTAAAAGAAACTTGAGTGCCTGTATAAACATCTTAAACATAAATGACTGGTTGTGAACATTATCCACCAATATATGTAGTTGATTGATTGCCTCAATGATTGATACACTTACGTTTCAATACATGGGTAAAACTAGATATTTTATACATGTATACAATGTAAACTTGGTACTGTCGGTAGTAACACTAAGTACTGAACTGACAAAAGAAAACTGCGTGCTTGAAAAATGATCACAAACATAAGTGCATGGTTGTGAATGCTGGTCGTTCGACTGAACGGTTGATTGACTGGGAGAGAGGGAGCAAGCAACCCACTAAACTTGGTACTATACAATCTGATGTATATTATAACACATAATGAAAGTATGTATGATATGATTATAATACATGAATCATGTTTGGTACATCTCTGCAATTTACATGAGAGTAGAGTAGAGTAGAGTAGAGTAGAGTAGAGTAGAGTAGAGTAGAGAGAGAGAGAGGGGGGGGAGAGAGACAGGAGAGACAGAAGAGGGAGGGAGGGAGGGGAGGAGGGAGGGTGTTTTACGGCCTATCAGCCTTTGAAGGCTATGTAAGGCCACTAAGTATGAAAATCACTAGAGCAGTTTAGAGTAAACGCAATTCAAGTCACGGTGTCCCTAGTCATTCGCCTCTTACGGAGACGCGGTGGGTCAATTCTTACCCCGAACCCACAGGGGGAGGGAGGGAGGGAGAGGATGGGTGGACGGATGGAGTTTTATGGCCTACCAGCCCCTGCAGGCCATGTAAGGCCAGTCACAGATCTGGGTACCCCAAATTTTGCCTCTGCGTACTCACTGATTCAGATATATGTGTTTGTTTTTTTAAACTGTGCATATTTTTTTGCGCGGACCGACAATGTAAAAAATGCAGCTTTTGACGATCAGTTCGGTCATCATCATTTCAGCACGGATTACTTTCTCCTCTCCCGATGTTATGGACTTTGAAACAAGAAAATTGTCCAGCTTCGGAATGCCTGCCTTTTCCTTTTCTGCCTTGACTCGTTGTTTGTGATCTTTCCCAGAACAGTGACAGGCGATGTCGAAGTATTCAGAATGGGACATACATATGTTTTCAGAAATGGCACATTTTTTTCCCCCCAAAATGTGTCAGCATATACATATATGCATTAAATTAAAATCATGTTAAAATAAATATTTCTTCTTTATCAGTTGAATAAATGGGCTGCTACCACGCAGTGCCATGGAGAAAGTATGCAGACAAAAACGTCTCATTGAGACCAGACTATACAGGGAAAAGTTAGATCGCAGTTCAACTGCGCAAATTAATCTTCTCTGAAGAAAAGGTGATGCTACCGAAACGCATACAATCAAAAGTTTGAGCAGCTGTCGAAAGGCAAAAGGAACGCTAGAAAGGGTTCTGTCAAAGAGTTCTGGGAACACAGGGCATCCAAAGTGCTGCAAATAACCGATTAAATAAACACGAACAATGTGGAGCAGTCACCCTGCAAAAAGTGCGATGGTCACTGGCCCTTGGCCTGTGAAACCCACAGTCACTCTCCGTAGTCATCTCGCGACCTGGATGAGGCAAGGACACAGAAGGCATTGCCTCGGAGGATAGCCATCCCGATTCGTTGTTTGAGCCACATGGTCTCTCGTGGCTTGCCTGTCTCCGCCATCAGTCTTCGGCCAATTTCCTCGATGGTCGAGTGCTGAAGGACCGAAGACTCTGGTGGTCTCAAAGGCGAGGGGCTCGAAGCAGTGTCGTTCGGCCAGGATGCAGTATTTCATCCTCTTCGCCCCTTCCACTGCCTCTGCTGCAGATGACGGTTGCAGGGCGCTGGAAATGATGTTACTGGGGGCGAAGGAATCCATGCACGTCGCATCCCAGACCAAGCTTCGGCCGTTGGAGAAGGGGAAGATGGTCATCCCATCTGGACGCTTGCCGTCGCCTCTGTCGAGCCCGGTTGGTTCCAGGACAGATGGTATTCCATCGTTCTGGAGGGCACGTCTCACCATGTCATTCAAAGCAGAGTGGCGTGGGAAAGGGCCAGCGCTTGCTCGACAGGAGAGGGCGTGATGTCCAAGGTCATCCATAGATCTTCCACATCTGCATTGGTGGGGTTCACAGACAGGCGCCCCTGCCCTCTGAGCGACGGCTATTCTGATGATCTCACGGTCGAGATGGAGCCCCAGGGACGGGATTCGGATGGCATGGATCCAGCTTCCACTCTCCGCTCGGCTGAGACCTGGTTCGTCCCGAGCAAGGAGGTCCTCCAGGGTTCGCTTGGAAGAGATCATATCCCAAGCATTCTGCTTCAATCTGTCTTTTCCGTTTGGTTCCTCCCCCATTTGGCTCTTCCACCTCCAAGTGTTGATGGCTTTCACCAGCTCACCTGTCTCCTCCAGTCCAATGGGAAATACTGAAGTCACAGTCGCAATAATTGCATCTCGCATGCTGCACATCTTTCGTCGATTCGCCAATACCTGGCATCTGACGATACTTCGGCAGAAAAACCTGATCTCGCTTTGTCTTTTTTGCGCTGCTTGAAGGCAAAATTCTTTTTCTTTTCGGCATGGTGACCGTGAGTTTTTTCGCAGACTGTGTGCCACTCAAACTTTTCCGGAAACAGAGCGTTGTTGGTAGGAGCGCTATGATTGGCCCTGAATGGTCAGTCGATAACTGTCGACCAATGAAACTGCCAGATACAAACTGCTCCATGGCAAAGAGTCACGACCAGCTCTCGGTGCCAGACGTGCACTTTACTGCACGAAATTGCACATTTACGAACACGCAAAAGCTGCATTTTTCTCACCATATTTTTTCAGAGGCATGCGTAATTTTCGTATTTAATTTTTTTCTTCCGTATTAATACGCATAATTCGTACGAGTACCCAGGTCTGCCAGTCAGCATGAACATCTCAAGAACAGTTTTAGAGTAAGCACAAATCAAGTCACAATGTCCCTAGTTATTCGCCCCTTACGAATCATGTAGGGAGACGCGGTGGGTCTAGAGGGAGTGGAAAGAAGATGAGTTCAATTTCAAATCATAAATTTCTCATGATCATTCTGAAAGAGTACTTCAAGTGGACACCACAATTACCTATCATGATATTGGGATTGGAACCGCACACCAGCAAACACACCACAATCGTGGTCAAGCAAAATCAATCACGGCCATGGTGACTGGGACTCACCAGCCATCCCGTCCCCATGCGGAGGCAAATGGATACAGGCGAGCTCTCCGAGGATGTGCTTTCCCTGGCTATGTACTTCTTCACTCGCATGTCATAGAAAAACATGGTGCCAGCCCCTGTGCCAATGGTGATGACGTCATCGTTGAAGCCCACTGATCTTACACCTGAAATAAGAACCACCATTGCTTCACCACACATACAGAACATAGCATATCCTTTCTCCACCCCCTTCCCCCCTTATTCCTATGATCTCTAAACTTCAGAGTCGAAAACACGGTCAATATGGTAATATAGGTCTCCTATTGTAAGCTTATTACTTGAGATACATATTATGTGGACTGCTATGCTACATTCTCATTGATCAACCTTGGATTTTTGGCAGTGAGATGCTCGTAAATATAAAACAAGAAGGGCAAAGCCCATACGACTCACATGCTTGACCTTGACCTTTATATGACCTTGACCTTCAGGTGACCTTCAAGGTCAAGGTCAAACAACTAAACCTACCAATGACATCATACACAAAGAAATGCTTTACACATTTTTCCTACCAAAATACATGTGACCTTGACCCAAGGTCAAGGTCATCCAAGGTCATGCAACACAAAGCTGTTAATTCAAGACATAGGAAGCACAATGGTGCTTATTGGCACTTTCTACCATGAGATATAGTCACTTTTAGTGGTTCACTACCCCATTTTGGTCACATTTCATAAGGGTCAAAGTGACCTTGACCTTGATGATATGTGACCAAATGTGTCTCATGATGAAAGTATAACATGTGCCCCACATAATTATTAAGTTTGAAACAGTTATCTTCCATAGTTCAGGGTCAAGGTCACTTCAAAATATGTATACAATCCAACTTTGAAGAGCTCCTGTGACCTTGACCTTGAAGCAAGGTCAACCAAACTGGTATCAAAAGATAGGGCTTGCTTTGACCTATATACCACTTGTAGCTAAGGTCGCCATTCTCAATAACGTGGGAGAAAATTGGGAAAATGTGAAAAATGACTGTTTTTGAGACCACATTTATGGCTCCTGTGACCTTGACCTTGAAGCAAGGTCAAGTCACTATGTATGTTTTTTGAGGCCTTGTCATCATACACCATCATGCCACATTTGGTGTTGATAGACTTAATAGTCTCCGAGAAAAATCCAACGTTTAAGTTTTTTACGGACGGACGCCCGGACGCCCGGAAGGACGGACGACACGGCTCAGTACATAGACTCACTTTTGCTTCGCATGTGAGTCAAAAATCCACTTGGAGTATATGTGTGTGTGTGTGTGTGTATGTGTGCTTGTGTTAATGTGTACAGCAATACACGTATATGATACGTGTTGTGCCTTAGTATGTGTGCAAAAGTGTGTGCGACAGGCATGCATATATAAATATGTGTGTGTGCATGCCTGCATGTCTGTGTGTGTGTCGCTTGATAAACGGCGACAATAAGGGTGATGTGGGTTAGTCACCTCCTTTTGTAAATAAACAGGGTACAATTATCTTCTCCATGTTCGCGGCTGCACGCCTGCCGCTGTGGGCGTGGCCACCGCGTAATGGAATGTCACAGTTTCGCTCCGGAGTGAACCCGAGGGGGAGGAGGGTCTTCGGAGGGGTTATAGTGAGCGAGATCTACGGGGTTCGCTCGATCTCCGGCAGGGGGGTACCCTGCCGCGTCCCTTTGTCAATTAGTGATTGGCGAAGGTGGGAGAGGCGGGAAATCCCTCATTAGCGATTGGTGGATGATCTCGTGGGAGAGGCAATATCGGAGTTGATAGCGTTTAGTCTGGGCAGACCTATTCTATCGTCGGATGGTGACGGCGGGGGGAGCGTGAGCTCCCACCGACCGCGAAACCACGTTGGGTGGCAGAGTGAGGCGGTTTACCTCGCTAGGATTTTTCTCTCCGTATCAACTCTGGTAGCAGTTGATTCGTACGAGACTGGAAGTGGAGTTTTCCGCTGGCTAAGACGGAACTTCTGAGGATTGTCACCACGGCCTGGGGACTGAGGTGATTATCCGCCGCCATATTGCTTTTTCCACATGGGGAAATTGATTTGCGAATCTGGGTGGAAAATAAGTCTATTGTTGGGTACGGGATTCGTATTTTCTATGGATGGGGTAAATCTATAGGATCAAAGGGGTGAGTAATGAAGCTTTGAATTTAAGCTGACTCGCGGGGTGCGAGTGAAGCCTTTTTCTAATTGGGCATCGGGTCGGGATGCGCCACTTGAACCTTAAACTCGTGTATGAATGGGCTTCGTAAGGAAATGGGGTAGTTGGATTATTGGGGCGAAACCTTGTGTGTTTTAGGCTCGGTATCCGTTACTGGTGTGTCGACTACTCGCGGGAGCAGAGGGCTTCCCGCCAAATCCTCTACATGTCTACTGGTCCGCCTTCCTGTGGTATCTGCGTGTCTGCGCTATTCCTCGAGTGCTGCGTCTTCTTGGTGGAGCCTTGCAGTACTGTCTTCTCGAGTCCGCACGGGTGGAACTCGCGGTCGTCGTCTCCGACGGAATGCTGCGTTTGGCCGGGAGTGACCGGGACGCGAGGCTGGGAGCGACATCTGAGACGCCGGATCGTTTCGTCAAGCCGTCTTGGTTCTAACGGCTGTTGCAAGTATCGTTTTCTCGTTCATAGCTAGGTAGCTACTGTTTCGTTGAGACAGGTCAGGACTGACAGTTAAGGGTCTAACGAAAGCCACTTTGGGTAAAGTGGGAGGGAAAGTCCGCACGGAGCGGCCTGTACAATCAGGGGAGATTGTGTCAGAGGCAGAAGGGTGAGGGAGAGAAATGCTAGCATGTACATTCGCAGGAGGCGGTGTCTTAATGCAGCCATATTGTCGCAGGGTAGACAATGCGACGGAAGGGGAGAGTGATTCATCAATTGATTCTTCTACAGAATGGTATCTATCACTCTAGCTCTGGGGACTGTGGTATTCTGCCGGGTTTCGGAATCGTCTTCCAAACTGTTATTGACTTGGGGAATCGAGCGTGACGCTCGCGAGTCAGAGTAAATCTTAGGACAGACAAGAAGGGGAATGAACTTAATCCATGGGGAGGGGTTCAATTTGTCTGGACACCGTTTGGCGCCGGGGGTGCGTCAGTGATAGGAATATTCACCAAGACTTTTGAGGAACTGTGTTTGGGGTACAGTGACTCGTTCCAGGGTTGGGACAAAATCTTCTTTTCAGTCGGACTGAGAAAGGAAGAAGTGGTTTGGTTTATTCCAGAGATTTCTTGTGGAGATTGGCTTGTGTTATCGCTGTGTGTTTTATGGTTACGTGAGCTGGGGGAGAGCCACGGGGAGCCAGTGTACGCTGGCCTGGGGGAAGCGTACTGTCAGCGAGGTGATGGTAAGATGGTTTCTTTCCTGTTTATTCTCCACACGTTATTGCTGTGTTGACGTGAAGTGTCTATTTGTATGCGCGTGAATCGCGTGAGCTTGCTGTGTGGAAGGCAACTGCACGCGCGGGAGCGAGGTGGAGTGGGGCTTGCTTTGTTTACATTTTCAGTTACCGGTCGCCCGACCGGAAACGCCATCGCTTAGGGGAAGCGAGGGGGTAGCTGAGGAATGTGGAGGGGGTTTTGCTAGCGAGCCGCGGGCCGCTGTGCTGTGATGTAATGCATGGGAGCGAGTGACTGGCGGTCGCGCCCTGTGTGTTGCTGGGTTTTTGTTTGCGCTTGTTGCGTTGATGAATTATTGGTGTTGTGAAGTGCTTTTTTCAGAGTTTGTGGTGGACTTTGTGGTGGAGTGTTTGGTTTGGGGTATGGCTGAATTTATTTCAGTTTCTGTGGAAATGATGAGGGAAAGAGAGTAGTGTTTTCCCTATCATTGCAGGGTGACAGGATTTGCCCCCCTTGTGTGTGTTTTGATCCCAGGTGGTGGTGTTTGGGGGATCGCTATGCTCTTGTGAGAGCATTCCATCATTATTGTCAATGTGTTTGTGAATAAACTTTAATTTGTTTATTTATTCCCTGATTCAGTGGTCTTTATTCATATGTGTTTTGGCATGCTTCGTGTTTGTGGTGTCCCCCCAAGGAGTGGTGGTCGAGTTTAGGTTGTAAACTC
Source organism: Theodoxus fluviatilis (assembly GCA_034096865.1). Lineage (NCBI taxonomy): Eukaryota > Metazoa > Mollusca > Gastropoda > Cycloneritida > Neritidae > Theodoxus > Theodoxus fluviatilis. The sequence goes on along the minus strand of JAWQFJ010019799.1, from coordinate 288,157 downwards.
ATCATTTATCTAAAGGTCTCTCCCCTCAAGGGCGACTATGTCGTCTCTCTGAGGATGAACCCATCTCTAGCCTGTTAGATAACTCGACAGTGTGTGTGTGTGTGTGCTGTGTGTGTTGTATGTGTATGTTGCTTAATTGAAGTGTGTGTGCATGTTTTGCTGATTATTGACTTATCTGACTGTTCCTGGGCTATTCACAGGGTGTTTTCATTCCTATCTTCTCAGCTCTTTACTGGAGGTTACCGTGATCAGAATGAAAGCCATCCCAATTTTTCCCTCAATACTTTATAAAATGTTGCTGATTAGCTGTCTACTAGCCATGTGGCTTTGAAATCACACCGACTCTAAGCAAAGTAAAGTAAAGCAAAGCAATAAAACACAGATCAGGAAGGATCCTTGAACAGTCTGTCCCACAGACAGTAATTGTTGTCACAACTGATATTTTCAAACCTGAGAAATGGTGGGCATTTCCTCTCTGCCCTGCCCTCTCACCTTTCTCCTCGTAGGCCGATTCAATCTGTGTGAAGCCAGGCCCATACTTGTTGCTTCTGACACTGAGAGGCGTCCGCACATCACACAGACTGACATAGGACTGCGAACCAATGGCATAGATCTTGGCCTCACTGTGGTATGCAACGCACACGTGTTCCTTGCCCGTCATCTGCTTGCTCATTACCTAATCACACAACAAAGAATACACCTTCTTGCTTATTATCTACAATACACAACAAATAATACATCATATTGCTCAATATATCTTCAATACACAACAAAGAATACCTCATCTTGCTTATTATCTTCAATACACAACAAAGAGTACATCATCTTGCTCATTATCTTCAATACACAACAAAGAATACATCATCTTGCTCATTATCTACAATACACAACAAAGAATACATCTTCATGCTCATTATCTACAATACACAACAAAGAATACATCTTCTTGCTCATTATCTTCAATACACAACAAAGAATACATCATGTTGTTCATTATCTACAATACTCAACAAAGAAATCATCACTTTGCTCATTATCTTCAATACACAATAAAAAATGCATCTTCTTGCTCATCATCTACATGACATAACAAAAATACATAAAGTCTTGCTCATTATCAACAATACACAACAAAGAATACATAACTAACATCATGCTCAATCATCTCCAACATACCCAATTCAATAGGTAGAAAAAGCCATCTTACATACCTGGCAAAAGTGATCCATATCTGATAGGTGGAAAAAGCCACCTTACATACCTGGCAAAAGTGGTCCATATTCTGTTTGTGGGAAAAAGTCACCTTACATACCTGGCAAAAATGGTCCATATTCTGTTTGTGGGAAAAAGCCATCTTACATACCTGGCAAAAGTGATCCATATTCCATAGGTGGAAAAAGCCATCTTACATACCTGGCAAAAGCGGTCCATGTTCCACAGATGGAAGTAGCCATTCAGAGAGATGGTTGCCATTTCCTAAAATAGACAAAATTCAACTTCACTGTGAGGACTGGGGTATATGATCTTTAATTTTCAACTGACAACATTTATTTTGTGTCTGTAAGAGTGTGCTATTTCTGATTTTTGAAACTGAACTTGACCCATTATTGTTTCTTTATGTTGTACATATGTGTGTTGGAATAATTACAATTTCTCATGTGAATATCAAGTAAAGAAGACATGTGTTGCACTCTTCTCTTGTAATATCCTGTTGTACGTACGAGGGTTCTCCTAGTCCTAGCTTGCGCCGGGAAGTCGAAGTTCACAAACCCTGGTGGTCGTTTTCGATAAACTTTATTCACGCACTGCTGACAATCAGTAAGCTTTGTCATAACAACTTCACTCTACGCGCAGTGCCGCAGAGGACTCACTCCTTACAAAGGAGGACTCGTTTGTCCTCTAGTTAATCTCTCACCTTAACTCTGTCGTATCTGCTCTCTCGTGTCCCGCTCTCTCGCTTTAGCGTGCTTCAAATACCAAAACACAGGTTCCAGAGCTTTCAAAAACAGCCTATAATCTGCTCCGCTGCTGCGAAGCTTCATGAATGATGTGACGTGACACAGTCAAAACAAATTTAGCCCGACTCGACCACGTGACTGGACAACGATCTGGCGGAGAATCTGGATGTAAACAAACCGATTGCGCTATGATCTTCTTGTACGATCTAGAACTTTCACAACACATGCTTTGCATATTATTTTCTTAATTCAGCTCTGAAATTACACAACCAGGCATTAATATCTCAGACCTGTAATCCTGAATTTTCATTTGAAAAGATATTTGAAGCTTCAATGCCCATGTTTTCAAATAACCACAACTAAGGATGTCTTGTGTTTACGATCTGGCTGATGTAGCAGTGGTTTCTACATTGACCCCTTGTTATTGGAGGGGGTTCAGACAGCGGATCAGACCCATGCAAATCTATCACATTCCATTCTTGACTCTCACTGTCCCTTCATGAAAGAAATCAACTTTGAGGAAAGTTTTCACATTGACTTATGTTTATACCACATTTTATGTAATCAAGTATTGAAAGAAATAAAACATGCTCATTTTGGCATCACATGTCTTACATCCTGGCAACCACATGAAGAAAATAAAATGGAATTATTCTTCGCTGAGTGAGCACATCACTTCATATCTCTGGCGCACAAGTCCAGACAGAAATATGCAGGTGTACATGTATAGTCCCCATTTATGGTCGCACGTTGTTCCTGTCTGTTCCTCAGAGGACTTTGTCTCTGCATGTTAAACTTTACTGAGTGCGCACATGGTCTTTGGTGCACAAGCCCAGAGTGTGATCTGCAGGCGTACATGTATAGATATATGAATGACAACAAAGATTATCATGACACCGAGACAAGGGATCACGAGTTAAATGCGAAATCAGCACTGACATGTTTGGCCTGGTCGTAGGCCAAGGCACGGATTCTCTCTGCCTGTGTGCATTCCTTCTTCTCTCGAGGGTGCTTGATGGCATATTCTGGGATGAAGAGGCTGCTCAGGCGGGACGGTTTGCCATCATCCTCACTGTCCATCTTCCACAATGCCAGTAAGCCATCTCGAGACCCTGTGTACACAAAGTGCTCTCAGCTCATCAGATATGCATGAGGAAGATTTGTCCAAGTTCCCAATAATCTTTTTGACAGAATGTTCATCTTCCATAATTCAACCAGGTGTGCACAATGTTATCAGCTGATCAAACAAGCACGAAGAAGATTTGTCCTAGTTCACAATGACCTTTTTGACGGAGTGTTCATCTCTCATAATACAGTAAACCATTCCAAGATCCTGTGTACACAATGAGTTATCAGCTCATTAAGATGCAGGCAGAAGTTTCTGTCCAAGTTTAATTGACTTTTTTTAACAGAGAGTTCCATGATAAAGCCAAAACACCTTCCAAGAATCTGTGCAGTGTTAATCAGGGCCCTTATTCACAACGGCAATTTATCTTTTTAACACTCGATTTATCCCCTAGCCCTGCGTTATCTTGATCGGTTAGATAAGGTACGCTCGCCAGAGGATCCTAGGTTGCGCTTTGCTATATATACTGGTTTCCAGCCAAGGGAGAGCGGAACATGCAGTTGGAATCGTCTGAGTTTAGAGATAAATCGGAGTTAACATAAATCGCCGATAAATCGCCGTTGTGAATACGGGCCCAGCTAATTTCTGTCCACATTTAGTGACAAGCTTTAACAGAAATGCTGGGCTGTATCATGGTAGGGGCCTTGTAGGGAACAACAACTCTCCTATGCATTGAGGGAGAAAACAGTCTATTTTGAACTTGAGTGATCTTTTCTGTCAACTGTGGAAGGCACAAAAGACTGTCTACTCTACAGCAAGCAAATTCTACACAGCAGGAAGTACTTATCACAAGAGAAAAGGTATAAAAGGCTCAAACAGACAAAGAAAGAAAGAAAGAAAGAAAGAAAGAAAAAAAGGAAAGAAAGAAAGAAAGAAAGAAAGAAAGAAAGAAAGAAAGAAAGAAAGAAAGAAAGAAAGAAAGAAAGAGAAGAAAGAAAAGAAAGGAAGAGAAAGAAAGAAAAAGAAAGAAAGAAGAAAGAAAGAGAAAGAGAAGAGAAAGAAAGAAGGAAGAAAGGAAGGAAGAAAGAAAGGAAGAAAGAAAGAGGAAGAAAGAAAGAGAAAAAAAGAGAAAGAAAGAAGAAAGAAAGAAAGAAAAAAAGAAAGAAAGAAAGAAAGAAAGAAAGAAAGAAAGAAAGAAAGAAAGAAAGAAAGAAAGGAGAGCTTACCGGAGACAAGGTATTCATCATCTAACCACTGCAGATCAAAAATCCAATCCATGTGTCCCAACTGGAAAAAAAATTTAAAATCATTCACTATTATTACTTTTGAATTTTGACTGTCACTTAGTGTGCAAGGGGGATTGTGATGTCTGATATGCCATTTAGCACAGGATGCACTCCCCAACAGATTTACAGCTTAAAATAATGAGGAAAAAAGACTTATGGAAAGACAGATGGATAGATGGGTGGAGAGAGAGAGAGAGAGAGAGAGAGAGAGAGAGAGAGAGAGAGAGAGAGAGAGAGAGAGAGAGAGACAGACAGACAGGCAGACAGACAGACAGACAGACAGACAGAGAGGTGGGAAGTTATTTCTATTGAGGCACTTTCAATGTGTTCATTTCTTATTGACAGCAGTGCATGTGGACAAGGACGACACACATACAACCGAAAAGGTGGTGGTGGTGGTGGTGGTGGTGGTGGTGGTGGTGGTGGTGGTGATGGTGATGGTTGGGTGGGTGGTGGTGGTGGTGGTGGTGGTGGTGGTGGTTGTGGAGGAGCAGGAGAAAGAGGAGCAAAAGTTGGAGAAGCAGGAGGAGGAGCTGGAGAAGCAGGAGGAGCAGCAGGAGAAGCAGGAGGAGCAGGAGATGCAAGGGGCAGAGCTGAAATGAACTGATCATACGCCAACTGCCCAATTGAAATAATCACCTTACGTCGCATTCTTAGGAATGCCTTTCCAATTATATCAGCACTATACATTATTTTGCATTGAACATTCCTAACACATTCCTAACATTAACTCTCATTTTCATAGTATAGCAAATGTACATTGATACGTCCATCATTGGCTGAATATTATCACACCCCTTTTAAAAGATAACAATATTCTCTTCTAATCCTTAAATGTCATGAAATGTATCTATTCTTGACATTAATGTATTTGGCGCAGTCCAGTATGAAATGTTTTTTCCATCTTCAGTTTCATTCATACATGGACAAGTAGGTCTCTCCTGTGTCTCTGTCACAGTAGTGTAACTTGATTATATTTTAGGCAGTTAATACCCAAACGAAAAGGTAAACATGTCCCCAAATCTTTTGATGTGAGAAAAGTCAGATATATCTTTCCTGACCAAATGTGCTTTTTAAAACTGAATATAATGAAGATCTTGTGCTGTAAATTTGTTATATATCCCACAACTATCTGTAGCAGGGAGAAGCAGAAAAGAGCAGAAAAAAGGGAGGAGGAGAAGGGAGGAACAGGAGGAGGAGGAAGAAGAGCAAGCAGAGAAGGAAGTGGGAAAAAGGGTGGAGGAGGGGGGTGGAGGAGGGGGGTGGAGGAGGGGGGTGGAGGGAGGGAAAGAGGGTGGAGGAGAGAGGAGGAGGGAAAGAGGGTGGAGGAGGGAGGAAGGAGGAAAAGGTGGAGGAGGGAGGAAGGAGGAAAAGGTGGAGGAGGGAGGAAGGCAGGAAAGGAAGAGGTGGAATGAGGAAAGGAGAGGAAAAAGATGAAGAGGAAAACTAGGAGGAAAAGGAAGGAAGATGAGACAGAAGAAGCAGAAGGAGGAGGAGGAGGAGGAGGAGGAGGAGGAGGAGGAGGAGGAGGAGGAGGAGGAGGAGGAGGAGGAGGAGGAGGAGGAGGAGGAGAAGAAGAAGAAGAAGAAGAAGAAGAAGAAGAAGAAGAAGAAGAAGAAGAAGAAGAAGAAGAAGAAGAAGAAGAAGAAGAAGGATGTTTACACACAGTGACATACACACAAACATACACACACAGACACAAACACACACACAAAACCTCCTTGCATACCTCTCCCACACAGACAGGGTCAAAGGTTGGGAGCTTGTACACAGCGACATCATTGGTGTTGCTGGCCCCTGTGGCCAGGAGTGTTTGGGAAGGGTTGATGGCGATGCTGTGGATGCCACAGGGGTTGGGTGCTGGGATGCTCTGATCACTACTCAACAGACTGGGAATCTGTGTCCTCCGTCCTGTGTCCGCATCAAGGACGAGCACCTGCAAATGCAGATTGCATTAGGCCAACACCCAGGTGCGACCATAGACAACACTGACTTGGTCACTCATCATCATCATCATTATCAATTCTCATTTTCATCAACTTTTTATTTCCAAATAACTTAATAAGCATTTGCAAATTCAAAATTTGTTCTGAGGACTCCCCTAAAGTCCCCTCCAAATGGCAAACAGTGATGTCAAAAGTGAGTCTGATCTTTCCCTGGGTACCAGCAGGCCAGTCCAGCATTACAGCCGCTTAGCTCCACCACTCAATTCACTGCTTTGTCAGTTTTATCATCAACATCACCACTATTGCTATAGTCACCACCTTTACCATCACCACAACCATCTTCACCACCATCATCATCACATTTCCATATCACTCATGCATGTCAGTTCAATAATTTTACATTCCTAGGGTTGAGACCTACTTCAGTTAAGTGCTCATTAAAAGAAAGTTGTGATTACAGTAACCCGACCGTCCCTTTTTTTCTGCCAACCCTACCCTTTTTTTATGGTGGAAAAAAAGAGAGAGAAAAAGAGGAAGAAATCGATACTAATTAATGAATTGTGTGTTGTCCCTTCTTCTGTGCCTGTGTGCCCTTTAAGCAATTGGGAAATCCACTATTCAAGTTAAACAAGAAGGGCAAAGCCCATACGACTCACATGCTTGACCTTGACCTTTACATGACCTTCAGGTGACCTTCAAGGTCAAGGCCAATCAACTACACCTAGAAATGACATCATACACTAAACTAAGAAATGCTTTACACATTTTTCCTACCAACATACATGTGGCCTTGACCCAAGGTCAAGGTCATTCAAGGTGATGCAACACAAAGCTGTTAATTCAAGACATAGGAAGCACAATGGTGCTTATTGGCACTTTCTACCATGAGATATGGTCACTTTTAGTGGTTCACTACCCCATTTTGGTCACATTTCATTAGGGTCAAAGTGACCTTGACCTTGATGATATGTGACCAAATGTGTCTCATGATGAAAGTATAACATGTGCCCCACATAATTATTAAGTTTGAAACAGTTATCTTCCATAGTTCAGGGTCAAGGTCACTTCAAAATATGTATACAATCCAACTTTGAAGAGCTCCTGTGACCTTGACCTTGAAGCAAGGTCAACCAAACTGGTATCAAAAGATAGGGCTTATTTGCCCTATATTCCATATATAGAGGAAATTGAGAAAATGTGAAAAATGACTTTTTAGACAACATTTATGGCCCCTGCGACCTTGACCTTGAAGCAAGGTCAAGTCACTGTGTATGTTTTTTGAGGCCTTGTCATCATACACCATCATGCCAAATTGGGTGTTGATAGACTTAATAGTCTCTGAGAAAAATCCAACGTTAAAGTTTTAAACGGACGCCCGGACGCCCGGACGGACGAAACGGGTGAGTACATAGACTCACTTTTGCTTCGCATGTGAGTCAAAAATCAGTTTTTTCAGCAAAGAGAATTTGTGATTTATTTTTAAAGTTCAATGTGGTCTCTTCTTTTAAACAACAACAACAAAACAACAAAAGTTCAGGCCGACCTACAGATCCTATTTTTGTGTGTGGCCATGTTACCATAACCACAGATATTCTTTCTTTTGGCCTAAACAGGTAGTGAGATAGCAGGTTTAATTTTCTGTTTACTTATCCATTGTGAAATCTGTCACAAATGTAATCTGAACTTGAAAAGTTTTGTCATTATAATCACAAGAGAGCCATTGGCTCTGAAGGTGTATTTTCTACTTCAATGTTGATAACTAGATAAGCCCATGAAAATACTCAGAACAGCATGCAAATGACAGGCCTATTTATGTGGTTCTGACAAAACATATTCCTCACCACAGGCTGAAAATTACCTTTAATTCCTATACTTCAAAGATCTATGAACAAACTTTACTAAGCAGTGTACAATACATTATTATTAGGCAGACTTCTAAGTACAACACAATCCATGCCGCCCATTTATCACTAGGTCCAAGTCTATCATAGTTGAAAAATGGCATACTGATGTATTGATTACTAACCTGATTGCACTTGGTTCCAAAAACTATTTGTTTGTCATTGTTTATCCACTTGGATGCAAATATCTTGTTCATCCTTCCAAGGTCATATTCGCTTTCTTGTAAAATCTGAGGCATGTGCGAGGCAATTTCGTATGAAAATTGACGAAGTGGGTTTTGAAAAACAGTCTCATATTGTCTCAGGGTTACGAAGTCAATGAAACTTCCACATTGCCTTGGTCTTTTGGCAGTTTTCGGGCCATCTTGGTCTGAAATAAACACAAACACCAATCATGAATCAGCACAAAGACCCTTGCATTCTCCACCTCGATGTAAATCATGTCAGATAGCCACCACCACCATCATCAACTTGAACAAAAACAATTACAACTACACCTACTGCTGCTGCCTCTACCACTGCTGCTGCCCCCACCACCACCATCACCGCTGCCACCATCACCGCTGCAACCACCACCACCCCTGCCACCACCACCACCACCCCCGCTGCCACCACTGCTGCCACCACCACAAACACCACCACCTGCACCATCTCCACCACTTTCACCACAACTACTGCCACCACCACAACCACCACCACCCCTGCCACCACCACCACCACAGTAGTGACATTACCTCTTGGAGGGAAAAAAACCCACCACACACACAAAAAACACTGAAACTGTGTTCATGCCACCTTGGACAAGACTGCAGTTTCAGTGAAAGCAAAGTAAACCCTTTCCCAACATTATAATCACCTTCGACACTGAGGTTATGTTTTTCGGTTGGTTAATTGGCAAATTAGTTATTCTGAGTGCAAAATAACTTTAAAAGTTAAAAACAGATTCTAATAAAAGTTGGTGCAATGTCAGGGAATATCCATTCCATTTTGGAGGTTATCTGTTATAATCTAGTTTTGGAATTGGAACAATAAAGAGAAATGTTATCTTTGTAGGATGGAGTGTGCATTCATATTCTTGTGGACTGCTATAAGCATTAAAATGAAGCAACCGTAACATGTTAGTGGAACGATGTCTTAAATCACACAGGCTGCCACTCCAGCAGCAGCCCGTCTCTCTCACCTGCCACAGCCCGTCTCTCTCATCTGCCACAGCCCGTCTCTCTCACCTGCCACAGCCCGTCTCTCTCACCTGCCACAGCCCATCTCTCTCACCTGCCACAGCCCGTCTCTCTTACCTGCCACAGCCCATCTCTCTCACCTGCCACAGTGCTGCCTTGCCCACCCTATGGTTGTCACCTTGCATTTGATCAGTTTTATTCATTTAAATAACTTCCTAAGTTCCTTGCCATGCTTTATCATGTCAGTTTGATGAAATCCTAGATGTCATCACTGAATGGCTGATCTTTCTGCGTGACTGTATACATGTTGGATACTTCCACTTCAGTGGCTGCCTTGGCAGAGGTTTGTGCTCTTCCAGTGCTCTCAAATTGGGACTGTTTGGTCTACCAGTGCTACTTTTAAAAAAGCTACACTTCAAGGACAAGACACCTTTTTTTTTGCACATGCCCTCTTTCTTACTATTCAACAAAAAATATAGCCAAAAACATACAAAGAACAAATTCATGTAATTGTTTGAAGATTAAATCATTAATGTTAATGCAGAATTTTTTTGGTTAATTTTGTAAAGCACAAAACCACATTTCACAATCTTCCTCCCTCATTACAAATGGCATGATAAATCACTACTAGCAGGCTTGGCCAGTCATGTCTTTGCAAGGTTAAGGGTTAAGACTTAACCTTACGATTAACAAACTGTGTGCACTTAAATATCACTGTAAACTTTGCATGCATTTTCATTTATATACATTTAAAATATTAAGTTAAACACTATGTAGTTTGATGTCAAGTATCTTGTCATGAAATGTTCTTTTCAGTTCATTATGATCGATGCATATGCTATGATCTTGTTGGATGTATGCCAATAACTAAGAAGTGATTTATAACATGGAAAATGATATATTTCAATTTCATTGAGATGAACATGAAACATGATTAAAAATGAAACGTCTTCACCCTCAGGCAAAATGAGCATAAGACTGGTCGAGTTGTCAAGAGGTGCCAGGTTCATTGAAAGATATTTGGGATAGTGTTCTGTAAAATTCATGATATTCAGAGAATTCCAATACATGAAGTTCCAAAACTGAGTAAAAAAAAGAGATCCAGTAAATGTTAAGGTTTAATTACTTTAGACAATGAAGTAGTGTGCACTATGATTTCAGTCTTTTAAATCCGATCTTGAAAGCCAACTGCTCTTGTATGTGGATCATCACATTTTACCTTGTGCTTCATGCAATGCTGTTTCTTATGGACTGTCATATGATATGCACATGTATGGAAGTTCCAAGTAAGCCCCAAATTAAGCGTTTGGTATTCTCTCTCTCTCTCTCTCTCTCTCTCTCTCTCTCTCTCTCTCTCTCTCTCTCTCTCTCTCTCTCTCTCTCTCTCTACTTGAATATTTTGCCTCATGGGCTGAAAGTTAAAAAGGCACTACTGTCTAATGATTACCCAGGTTGTAAAGTTCGTTCCGACGTTCGATCGTCCTCTCACTCTCCTGTTAACCAATTATATCATGTTGTTGTTGTTCGTAGCTTCATACTAAACATAAGTTGACAAACAACACTTTTCATAACATTCCCTGAAATTAGTGCTGAAGAACGAATTTGTTGTTTAATGTTTTCGATTGCATCAATGATTCACGGCATTAGAAGATTCAGAGCGCAGCCAAGACCATGTCTCAACTGAGCAACTCATGATGAAACCACTGACTACCCTCAAGTGTATATCAAATTTGATTCTGAACGTATTCATTCAAGACAGTACTCTGAACAGACGCTGCACAATATTGCGCGGCTGCTTCTGCGGATGTACGCTATAAGGAATATTACTCATTCAATCATTCATTGTTACGCATCAACACAACGCATGCACCACTCAGATAATTGTCAACAAAACCTGTACCTTCTATTGCTGCAAAGGTGTTGTTCGTCGGCCTCATTCCGCGATACCCTCTGGTTCCATATTTTAAAGGATATGGGGAATATCTTGGAGGACTGCTTGCCATTGTCCCAGTAACGTTTGACGAGGTATTATTATCGGAGTAATTCGTCTAACGTACTGCTTCAGAGGTAAAATAGAAGACCGATGCAAGGGAGATTACTCGCACGTTTTCTCGTTTGTGAACTTGATTCGCGCTATTAACCCAACACTAATATTACTGCATTATTGCAGAATCAACACTCTTCCAAATTTCTGTGTATGAGTTATATTTATGAATTTTCAGTGCTATCCTTCGATACTCATCAGTAATTTAGAACCCCACCCCCCAACCCCCTCTCAAAAAAAAACCCGACAATGAATTATGTTTTGTTTTGTATTATGTAGGCTAAGGTATAGAAATATTGTCTGCCTCAGAGATTTCAGTCCAAATGATCTCACAGTTCAAATTAGTTAAAAAGTTTAATTTCTGTTTAAAACTCACAGTATGGTGAAATGTTGCGGTGATTATTTCATTATTTTATTAATATTGTTTTTGTAGCAACCCTCACTTCCGGTTTTCTTACCACGTGCAAACCATTCCTGTTGAGTGCAAGTGCCGCGATCGTCTCGTCAACGAGTTGGCAAAAGCAATTTCAGGAATTACCCTACCTTCCACTGAGTTAGTGCTCTTGCAGGTAATCAATATTTAACGTGTTTCAAGCGGGGCATTTTGGCTGTATACAACTTGATTTCCCACACCTATGTTGGTAGGCTTCTTTCTCCGTTTGACTTGAGTTTCCCCCTGTAGCCGTGTAGGCTGTACAAGATCTATACAATTACAAGACACAAGATACTTTATTGTCCTCATTGTTATAAGGAAATTTGTTTTGTCGGTGGCAAAAACATAATACATACATACAAAAGCAGAAACGTACAAGACGTTCAGCACTCAATCACAGCGCTCAAGTTATGGAGTCCACACACTAATCATATTCATAGGCTGGCATAAGATAACTTAGATAGCATGCAATTGGATCATAATTCAATACTCTAACAAATGCAATAACACCATGTTACTTCATCACAAATCTAACCATTGTAAAAATACATACTGGACACGCGCATCAGATAGTAAACAGAAAGACACAATAAGATAGGACACATTTAGCGCTACATCATACTCATAGGCAATTCAATTTAATAGAGAAACATTCTACATCGCAACAAGTAACCACAGAAGGAACAACAAGACACAAGCATGCACATCAAACAACCATCGTCACGCAATCACACATACCCGATCTTCAACCATAACACATGTTCAAGCCCCCCCCCCCACATCCTGCATCACAACACAATCACAGGAAAGACCAACAAGAGACAGGCATGTACATCATGTCAACAACCACACTCACACAGCATACATAACCACCACCACCCCCACCCCCCACCCCCCACCGTTCATAGTCCTTCCTGTCACAGTTCACAGCACTACAAGTGGGTTGGGGGTTACAAGAATTGACCCACCGCGTCTCTCTATGCGATTCGTAAGAGGCGAATAACTAGGGACACCATGACTCGCTTTGCGTTTACTGTTAAAGTGATTTTCGTGCTTAATCAAAAAAAGTTAATAGCCTTATATAGCCTACAAAAGCTGATAGGCCGTAAAACACTATCCATCCATGCATCCCTTTGACCAGAGGCTTATTCAGGAGTACAAAGCGCTGCATGAGCGCTTCATGTTGGCAATTGAGCGCTCTTTGCCTCTCCTGAGGCTTGTTCAGGAGTACAAAGCGCTGCATGAGCTCTTCATGTTGGCAATTGAGCGCTCTTTGCCTCTCCTGAACACCTACAGATGTAGTGCAGCGCTTCACTTGTTAAAGGGGAGGTAAATCTGCGCCCCATGTTGTGTTGATAGACGCTAAGAAAGTGTTTTCTTTACCACAGACATCGTTTATGCACGTTTAAATGTATTCTGCATGAATAAAGTCAACTACTGTCATCCTTACTTGCCATTACTCGTGCATACAGAGTGCTTGGGGCAAATAAAGCCTGTTCCAGTCCCAAACTGTTCCTGGGGGTTATTTTACGCATCGACAGCCAGTGTGGGATTGAAGACGCCATTTTGAAAATCGTCTGAATCACCTCGGATCGGTGATGCACAGCGCTGCTCAGCGCTGAGTGAATCACGCCCCAAAATTGCTGTTCAGGAGTGAATCACATGCAGCGCTGCGCCTCCTGAACAAGCCTCTGAACACCTATAACAGATTTAGTGCAGCGCTTCACTTGTTAAAGGGGAGGTAAATATTCTGCGCCCCATGTTAGGCTTGTAAATCACCTCAGGCTTGTTCAGGAGGCGCATCGCTGCACATGTTTCACTCCTGAACAGCAATTTTGGGGCGTGATTCACTCAGCGCTGAGTAGCGCTGTGTATCACCAATCCGAGGTGATTAAGATGATTTTCAAAATGGCATCTTTGAGTTTGATCCTGCACTGTCCGTGGGTGCGTAAAATAACCCTCAGAAACGTCATTTTGGGACTGGAACGGGCTTTATTTGCCCCAAACGCTCTGTATGCGCGAGTAATGGCAAGTAAGGATACACAGTACTATAGTGGACTTTATTCATGCACAATACATTTAAATGTCATAAAGGATGTCTGTGGCAAAGAAAACACTTTCTTAGCGTCTAGCAACACAACATGGGGCGCAGATTTACCTCCCCTTTAACAAGTGAAGCGCTGCACTAAATCTGTAGGTGTTCAGGAGAGGCAAAGAGCGCTCAATTGCCAACATGAAGCGCTCATGCAGCGCTTTGTACTCCTGAACAAGCCTCTTGGATTGGTGATGCACAGCGCTGCTCAGCGCTGAGTGAATCACGCCCCAAAATTGCTGTTCAGGAGTGAAACAAGTGCAGCGCTTCGCAGCGCTGTGCCTCCTGAACAAGCCTTTTGAGTTGGAGGCTGAGAATGAGAATGGACAAGGGTAGAATCTGTGGTTGGGGGTAAGAATAGACCCACAGCATCTCCCCACAAGATTCGCAAGAGGCGAACAAGTAGGGAGATTGAGACTTGCCTGACCAGCTCTAGTGCTTTTGTAGTCAGTGGCTTTACATTGACTTACAAAAAAACCTACCAAGATTGAAAGGCTGTAAACATTCATTCATTCATCCATCCATCCATCCATCCATCCATCCATCCATCCATCCATCCATCCATTGTAGGCATCAAGTTCAGTTCTGGCAGTGTGCTGATGCGCATATGCCACCGTTATCTGCAATAGAGTGGATGTCGAATCTGTTGTGGGAGTTTTACCTAAGGGCATGTTTCACAGTATTCAGGGTCGAAGATAACTTGATAAAGTCACTATCAATATTATTGCTTGTGTGTGATTTTTGAATAATGTTAGAATTTGTGTTGCACGTTTGTTCAATAAAGATATAAAAAACACAGTTTTGCTTGTTTTAAGCGAAAAATGTTCGTGTTTGATAAAACTTTTTGTCTCCGGTCGTTACGATCTGGACGGACGCCATTTCCCTCTTCGACTTCCTGCATTCACTTCCACATTTAAAAATCACTTCTTTTTTTAATAGTTAACAACGATCATATGAAAAATTATATTAAAAACATGTGTGATGAATTTGTGATCATCACCATTAAATTGTTTTACATATTTCACCAAGAAATCGTTTCAAGAAAAATACTCGATATTTCGCATGTGTTCCGTCTGCAAAATCTGACTGAAGACTAAACATAAAACAACCGCTAGAAGTAGAAGTCGGATTTGCCTCTTTGTTATTCTACCAAAACATTACGAACATTAATAATTATTGTTCTATTGTTCATACAACGTATATTTTCAAAGTAAAATGTTTATAAACACTTAAATTTAGCCTTTTCGATTACGAGATTGTGTGTCCGTCTGGATCTCGTAACGTCCGTGATAAAAATAAACGTTCTGTCCGCTATTTGTCTTGACGTCACGTATCCCAGAAAACCCTCTTCCGGCATTCATTCTGTTTGAATCTGGCAGCCACACGTGTTCTTTTGATCGTAGAAGGCAATTTTATTTGCCGAATCGTCTTTTTCTGATGTCCGTCTGGTAACGACCACACCACAGAGTTCGAGGTAAGCTGATATAATCGTGCATTTTCGAAACTTTACTGCCCAAAATAGTTTGTTCTAGTTGGCTAAGCCGATGGCTTCGTTCATACTCATAGTTAGAAATATTTCAGTGTCAACTGATAATGAAAGAGTTTCATGTCAGTTTCTGATCGAATATACCGACGTTACTGTCACAGACGGAAAGGGAATGCGCATAGTTGACCAACGTTACTTTCCAAGACGGCCTTTCAGTGGCCGGTTTTTACCGGCGTTACTTTGTCAGTCGGACCCCGCGTGCAGTGCTGTATCGACGTTACGTTTATGGTCGGACTTCGCACGCAGTGTTGTACCGACGTTACTTTTATGGTTGGATTTTGCGCTCAGTGTTTAACCAACGTTATTTTTACGGACAGACTCGCTATTTATTTTTTAAGTTGTTCTTAAGAAATCGTTGACACTGCAATATTTCAGCCAAGCTTAGAGTTAGACCTGTAAAAGCTTGACTGCAACTGCTCTAACTAGGTACTTGCACTAAATTTTCAAACTCAATGTAATGAAATCAAATTAGGCTCAAATTAAAGAGATTCAAGTGACAAACACAGTGATATAAAAATTATCTCTCTATCTTAATTAGTTATAAAGTTATGAGCGGAAATGTGACGAAAAAAGGGGGGGTATTTTATATAGGAACTGGGTCCAAAATCTGTGACCGAATTTTGGGGGTTGACCTAGTAAAATGTCTGTAACTTTGTTAAGATACATGCAATTAATTTGAAATTTTCAAGAGAAGTAGTTCACTCTATACTGGTATAACCAGTCTATAATTAATTATGCTAAAACTGTTACAAAAGTTACAAATTCATCATTTTATGCATGATACGTGATATGATTACTTGATATATTCTAAGCAATTTGCCAAAAAATGTGCCATTGCCGCAGATATTTTTATTTTAAAACTCCCCCAAAAATTGCAATTGAATGCTTGAGTAATTCTGATATTACACAAGTCATAATTAGATTACATTTATGCTTAATAACTGAGGTGCTGAAAAATGTTACATCATATTAAATACATTAACGAAATCATCTTAACCTTCCATGTCATTTGTTCAAATAAAAATGTCATAATAATGAAAGTTTAAAAACAACTGATGTATCACTGAAAGGCTCTTTAAAATATATATGTCAGGAATTACATGAGAAAGAATTCAAAACAGGGAACTGCACTGCATTGAACTTGATTTGCAAAGGCCATCTGCCCATTGCAATTTTTACAAAAGCAATTACATGTACAGTACAATGCTATAATCTATGAGATACACATCATATTGGTTTCTTGACACTGTGGCAAATATTAAATAGCTTTCCTCTGATTTACATTGTCAAGACTTTAATGCATACTAACTGTACACTGCAACATATGGTCAAAAGTACAGAGGTGAGCAGAGGGTCAATTTCAATACCCATCAGTGAAACTTTGCCTCACAAACTCAAACTTCAACACATGCTGACTTCAAACTTGCTGTGACTTATTCAGAATTGAACAATGTTGCTAGCAAATAATTTTTTTCTCACTAAAATTGATAGTTGTTGAGTTATTTGCATTTGTGTTAGGAATATTGAGTTTTGGGAATCAGAGAAAGTGTTACACATTCCAAAAGGCTCATTTTCAAGCTCTTTTTCACACACACAAAAAGTAAATCCTAATAATTATTTTCTGCCAAAGTTGTTTTTGGGAGACCTTCTTTTCAACAGACTTGCTGAGAAATAAAATGTGTAATCCAAAATAATAATTTTGATGTATAAAGTCTGTTCACAACATTTGTGTAACACTAGCACCATCGTCTTCAAAGGTTAAAATTCCACACAAAGATTCTGTCTTACCCCATGCAATCAGTGTCACTACATGCTACAATGGTTGTATTTCATGGTTAAGTTTTTAAAAAATCAGAAAACTTTTGTTTTGACTTGATAAAACAACATTTTAACGACCGAGACAAAAATTGTGTTAACATTTTGCAACTTTATCTTCAAATAAATCAAACATGTTTTATTTATTTTTTGACATGAAGTGGATTTTCCTGCAATTGTGTGACTGCAAAATAATTGTGTGTTGCAAAAATCTAGATATTTGATATATTTTATGAATAAAATGAAAACAAGTTCTGGGCCTAATTAGTTGTGTACAGACCAAAGTGCTCAATTTTGAGGGAAAACAGCTAAAATCAGATGGTGTGTGTATTATTATGTTATCAAGTTGTTGGTAAATAGGACTATTGATTATTCAGCTTTGCTGTGGTCTTTTTGTCAGGACTGAAATCACACTCTGCATGTACTTTTAGTGAGGAAAACAATGGCAAGTGGAATTAAGAATGGTGTTACTGTTGTGAACATCCAAAAACCACAAAAATCAACTTTAAAACTTGGTGGGGATAAAGAATTAAAACCTTCTGGTTAAGTTCTACATTGTTGAACACAGACACACTCTCAAGATTCCATTTAGGCACATTTTTAGAAAAACACACTCTGTTCACAACATTACGCACACACCTGTGTGTGTAATGTTGCAAACAAACTTATCTAGCTATATACAGAAGGCCAAACAATAATTAAACCAAACCACCATTTCATTCTACATGTATTATTACTATAAACATTCTTGTACAAGAATCAAACTAAAATTTTGTTTTTCTAGATCTTTCATGTAGTTCATAACAATACACCATCCAGTTCATAACATTACACCATTAAAGTGCATTACAAGAGCAACAAATGTTCAATGGCTATTTTAAGTCTTTAATGAATACATCAATGTTGACAGAATATTCAGTTTTGTTAAATTGAATGTTTTGGTGATCAGGAACTGTTTCATCACACTTTTAAAAATTGGTTTTGTGTTATGTTGTGAACAAAATGGTGTTATGTTATGAACAAACACGCACTTTTTTTTTTACTGCACGTAATAAGAGCATGGTGTGCATGGGAAGGAGTGCAAAATGTAGCTGTCTTCCTTATGCACCTTCTGAAACATTGTTCCTGATTCCGAATTTAAAATTTGTCACTTTTTATTTAAAAAAAGTTTGTAACGGTGTAATGTTGTGAACAGACATTGATCAGAATTCAATTTTTGGGGTTTACAAAGAGTATATTCAATTATTTTTATTTTCTGACTTCACTTTTAAGTTTTCTGATGTCCATTGCTAAACTTGGACTGTGAGAATAAGTACATTGGTCCAACAGATGTGCTTAAATGGAAAAAATGTAACCATTTAAAATGGTCGAAAGACTGAAGTATGTATCTAATGATATATACATTCCCAATGCAATTGCTTTTCTTTAAATATGTGTTTGTTACATTTAGAATACATCTAAAAACTGTTTAATACTAAAATTGACATATTTAATGCTTAAAGCATGACTTTCAATGAGGAATTGTGTTGTGGCGTTATGTTGTGAACAGACTCGTTATTATCTTTTCTAAAGTCTTTGTTTACTAGTTTTCAGTTCAAATTTGTAATGTGTATGACAGTTTTGACTCATGTGGTGAGTTCTCAAGATGTAATAATAAAGATTTCCACTTTTTAAAGTTTATACAGTGTGTGTTTGAAATGTGTGACGGTGTTAATGTTGTGAACAGACTTAAAATCTTTTTTCAAAAATGCAACCAAACAAAGCATCATCTTAAATTTATGTGTTGTGTAGTTGATTCTCATGACAAATCCTACCATATTCATGCAAAACTGTTAAGTTTTCATAAAGTTTACTTTTAGGAACTCATGTAACAGCTCTCTGCTCACCTCCGTACTTTTGCCCACATATCTTAAAACTCAGGTATTAGCCCACTGAAACATCAGAAAAGTACAAGCTCCACACCCAAGAATTTCAAGGGATGCAATGTCTCACGAGTCACAACAAGTCAGTTAGACTAAAAGTTAGATTAAAACTAATAAAAGTACACAAATGATTTTTAGTAGGCTTTTTTTCTCTCTTTCAAGTGAACGAGTTATGAAGTCACGAATCACATCAAGCACACCAATGAAGATGTCAAAGGAATCACTTTCTCCTGCACAATAACCCACAAAGGCTATACTTCAGCAGTTGAACTGGAAACCTGAACTTCTATTCTCTCTCCTCAATTCTTCCTGTGGCTTGGCACCTAGTTTTTTTCTCTCCAAAGACTTGTTTTCCCTTCTCAAACTGGCATATTTTCTCTTTGATTGTTTGATGTCTGGGTAGCATTTCTGGATGTACCAAAGTACAACGGTAAAATGTACCCATTTTTGGGTGGTTGTTGCAACTGATATCGAAATGTCTCTACAAAGTCCCAGAGATCTTTAACACTTCTGAAGTTATTCATAATGTCGCACTGTGACTGTCATCCCCATTCAAGGATGAACAGAGAAAATGTGAAAATCATTATATTTTAGGGACTGGGAATCATGATTTAAATACTTGAAATCGGCCTACAGAAACCAAAGATGAACGGAAAACAGGTTTACTTGCACAAAACCGATAAGAAAAAATAAACAGGTGATTTATTTTAGTCTTAGCTTCGTCTAGACGAGGGAAAGAGCAGCGGGGAAGTCATGACGAATACTGGAACTGTCCTCTCAAAGTCCAAGTCTAAAAGTAAGACGAAGAGCGACGAAGACGATGAGGCCAAAGGGATGAACTTTAAAGCTGAAGCGTCGAACTCGACTCGAGTGTAAGTCTAGATCCAAGACCAAAGTCACCAAGTCGAAGGCGTGTCGATTCAGAGTTCAACACTATCACAAAAACGTTAAATCACCATGAAGGTGCCACCATTCCAATCAGAATCTGAATCAATTTTGAAATATGCTCGATTAAACTAACCTTGATTGAGTAGATCCGCATGTGAACCGCGCAACGCCGATCAACTTAATGCCGTTGATATTCGAAATTCCCGGCGTCAATGACGCTGTCACGATGTCAGCTACCGGAAGACGCCAAAGGCGAACTTCCGGCACTGACAGAGCAGAAATAAAAGGTAAAGTTGCTTGAGCTGTAACTTGTGAGTACCACAGAATAGAATCACGATTTTTTCAGAGGATGTACATAAATCTATTTATAAAATATACCATTCGTCAAAACGCGCATTGTCTGTCTCGGAAAAAAATTATTAAGCCAAACACAATAGGTCCTACTTTGCACTGCTAGGATTAACGGAGAATGGATGTAAAAAAAGGTAAAGTTGCTTGAGCTGTAACTTGTGTGTACCACAAAATAGAATCACGATTTTTTCAGAGGATGTACATAAATATATTTATAAAATATACCCTTCG